>CAEFZX010026544.1:0-49536 GCA_903066825.1 Alfaro cultratus | reverse complement strand
ATACTGTATATCATCCTGAGCATGATCCTGGTGCTGTTCAATTTTGCTCAGTTTACTGACATACCTGACGGAGCATTTATGCCAGGATCCGTTTTTGTGTTTTTTGCTGTGAAGAAAGTCAGACATTACTCTGTGTAGGAATACATTTGAGCACCTTTAATACTTTAAAATGTGTCAACACACCATAGTTGACATAAAGAAGCAGCTTGTCATTACCAAACCACTGGTCACATGTCACCCAGCAATAGCATGCAAACAGACGCTGAATTTCAAAGCTGCTCTGGCTGACAGAAAAAAAAAAGTTAATTAAAATCAGTGCAGTAAGCTTAAAGGTGAATGTTAAAAAAAGGGGGAATGTGGGAGAGGGAGAGCTCTGGGAGATAGAGGAGAAGGGTGGGCATGAGGACTCAGATAATGAAAATAGTCCCTGAACTTGATTTCCTTAATCACTGCATGTCCCTCTTTCTGTTAATTGAAGATAATTATAGGATTTTAATTTCCTTATGTAGGTTAAAGAGGAGAGTGAGAAGTCAAAGCAGATGGAATAACTGATGCAGATGAAGACGGAGAGCCTGACAATCTGTTAGTTATGATCGAAGCTGATAGAGAAATTCAAGTTTCCAAATTTGGTTGAAAATTTAAATTTTACAAATCAAATCTGAAGATCAAATGAAGGGAAATTTAGAGAATGTTTGCTGCACTTTCAGCTACAAAGACTTTTTGTACACTAGATCAGTTAAATTAAAAAGGTTTAAAATATAAATCGACATTAAAAAATAGATTTTTTTTTCTTGTAAGTATTTTAGAGTCATTACAATTAGTTATTTTTACAGAAAAGTGAACCAATATTGCCTTTTCATTTGACAGTTTTCTTCTGTGTGGTTTAATTTTTGGTTTTAAAGTTTTACAGATGAAAATGAAACCATTTTGTTTTTAATGGAAAGACGACCAGTGAAATTGGCCTCGTCAGGGAAGACGAATCATCAGTGAGTTGTGTTCACTATCAGAATTTAGTTTTTGATTTGTATTATTGTATAAATATCCTTATGTCCAATTTAAATAAAGATGAAGAAAATGTGGAAGGCCTAAAAATATGATTTATTTATTTTCTATGTAAAATTAATGATTGCATGCATGAATTATGACAACTTCACTTGGGAATATAATTTACTAAATGTCTTTAATCACTTTCAGGCATTTAAACATTTAAATTGTTTCTTTTTTTTGTTGTTGGTTTTTGTCATCTTCCTGTTGCGGAGTATCTTTAGGCAATGCCTGATATTTACAGCATGCATCCCTCTTAATGAAAGTATTAATCATGAATGCTTTTGCAGATACAAAATTTATTCATACAGCATGTTCAAACGTGACAAAATGTTAATGTATTAGGTTTTGTTGGCTGTGGATTCTACTCTGAAGCACATTACAGTTACTTATCTGCTACACGTCTTGCGTTTTGTCTTTCTGGTTCTTCCCAGAAAAGAATATGAAAGGAATTAAAAATGTTAACTCATTGAATAAAACACTGATAGTACAAATATTTTCGTAAGTATAAAAGTACATAATGAACACAGATTATAACTTAGACTAAAGCAAACATGAGCTAGCATTTTATAGAATAATTTTAATCCTTCAGTCTAAATCAGACAAACAGAAAGACTTGAACTAATACAGATCAGAAAATTGATCTTCAGAATTTAAAGCTTTTTTTCCTTTGATAATTGAAGGACAATTGATCCACACTGCAATGCTTAAAGAGAATAAACATCCAGCACACTATAGCCATATGACACAAATTTTGCCTCATTTCCTTTCATTTCTTCAGTTTTTAACCTTGTGTGAATTCTTTGAGTCAGTTTCTTAAATCTGCTTTGGTTGAGCTTCAAATAAGGCTATTTAAAAGGAAGGCATTGTGTAGACCAAATAATAAATTAAACTTTAAACCAGAAGATTTAAGAAAAGAGCAAATAGTTGAAGTAAACATGCTTAAGGTTGCTGTGTGTGTTCTGCAGCTACTTTATTCCTTTTGAAAGCTCATCTTTTCCACATTCATGGCTACTGACTGAACTAATGACAAAAACAACCGCAGTTTCCACCTCTTAAATGCCAGAGATGGCATTCCAATATGTGTAATATCTTTCTGATACGAGCAATATTGCAGCGCTTTGGGACAAAGGGGATGGGTAGATGAGGAAAAAATGAAGAGTTTAGAGCGTTAAAGTGTGTCTGTCCAGACTAAGCAGGATCTAATGCTTTGTTCTGCCTCCCCCTTACCTCCATAAATATAAAGAAAACATGAGTATTTGTCTTGGAAATGGACGGCGGTGTTTGGCGGGACACACACTGATGGCCTTTTGTATCAGAGAAAAATGGCATAAGTGTGGTCAAATGGAGCCTTTATGAAGAAGCCACCATCTCTTCCCCGGCGAATGGGACGTGTCAGAAAACGGGTGGCGCGTCCAGTAATTTGGGTTTATTTATGTGATGTGTGACAGCGAGGATAAAGCAGAGCGCCGCATCGAAGCGCTGATTGATCTTTCACAGGCAATCACCACGAGCAGCAAGCAGAAAATAGGCCGGCCGTATCCGAGGAGGCTCATCTGAGAGCGGGATTACCACGTTACCAATGAACCTTCAACTTGTCAGAGTCTGACCCGTCTCTGAAGGTGAGAAACAATGTCACAAGGCAGGACGGTCTGATGTGGACAAATGAGAGACCAAAAACATTGCTGGACCTGCTTTGTGTTTGTTGCAAAATGTCTGTGAGCACTGGTTGAAGTTTATTATTAGAAATGTGTGCTGATGAATTTCAGAAACCGGTTGCACATGTTGGGTAATGCAAATGAAAGCCACAACTTAATTTATGTCTTAGCAGTTGTTTTTATGCAAAAGCAAAATTAAAATAGGAAAAACATCCATCCATCCATTTTCTGTTCACCCTTGTCCCTAATGGGGTCGGGCGGGATGCTGGTGCCTATCTTCAGCTAAGTTCCGGGCGAGAGGCAGGGGGTCACCCTGAACAGGTTGCCAGTCTGTCACAGGGCAACACAGAAACAGACATGCACACACACACACACACACACACTCACAGCTAGGGAGAATTTAGAGAGACCAATTTACCCCTAACAGACATGTTTTTGGACTGTGGGAGGAAGCCGGAGTACCCGGAGAAAAGAAAGAACCCGGGCCGGGAATTGAACCCAGGACCTTCTTGATGCAAGGCAACAGTGCTACCAACTGTGCCACTGTGCAGCCCAAGAAAAAACATGACAACCACAGAAAAAAAAAATAAAAATTCTTTGACAGAATGATATTTCTGGTGATTTCCCTTTTCTACTCCACAAATGATGTATTTAACTTGCAGAATGGTGCAAGAATATTCATAAAATTGATCTTTTTTTTCCCTAATGTTTCTTATGTTACAATAACAAAGTTTAATATATTCCTCTAAGATTTTATTTTATTTACCAATGCACATCAGAGCACAAATATGAAATATTTAGATTTCATATTTATGAAATATAAACATATATATTTCATAAAATATATATGTGTATGTTCGTGTATGTCTGCTAATTTTGCATATCAAGACTCTCACATTTGGATCCATTCTTTAAAAAATACACTATCTTGCAAAGTATTTACTCACATCTTAAAAATAATTGAGAGCGGGATTACCACATATCAATATTTACTTTAATATTGATATGTATATAATCCAGCACCTTGGCAGGCAAACTGTTTGGAAAAGTGAAAAACTAAATAAATAAAAAAATAAATTCATCCTTAGGTTTCCAAAATTTATGTGTGTAAATATGAACATATTTACACACTTTTAAGATAATATTCTAGTACAATACATTACATCTAATTAACATTATCTTTTGAAAAAGTGATATTTCCAGTGATTTTTTCTTTTTTTGTTGTTGTTGCTATTGCTTTTTTCAAGGCAATCCAGATTTTCTAAAAATCCCTGATCTCCCGGTTCTCTTAAGGGATTTTGTCTGTTTATTTTGTATCAAACATGTGCATAAAAATGTTACTTTTCCAAATTTAGATCCAGAAACCATGAGTTTACCGTCCATCACAAGTCCCTAAAATCCAATTCCTTTCCATCTCTATTTGTTTTATGTTTTGTTTTTTGTTTTTTATCATTGTCCATCCCAACATTGACATGTGAATCAGTGTGGCAGTCGTAGAAACTGCCTTCGTAAGCTCCTTAGTGAGCAGCAGCAGCTTCTCTCCCCCCCCCTTTTTTATCCCCTTCTAGTTTTATCTGCTGCTGTTTAATTGACTCAGTGTGACGAGACGGCAGCGAGGGATAGAGCACAGAAGGGAGTGATGTTCCTAGATGTAGAAGACAGTTGTGGGAGGGCTATGATGAAAAAATAATGACGCTAGTTACATTCTATTACACAAAATATGGAAAATGGCAATGAAGTTCCCCTCAACAACATTTCCTTCCTAATATCACCATCATCATTTGCTGCTGCCACTGCCGCAAGGAATTCTGGGACGCCACACAGCAAGAAGCTGATGTGGATGTGCTTTAACACACGTACAAAGTTACTTTCAAGGCTATAATTCATGCTGCTTTTAATGTATTTTTCACATCGTATTCTACCTCATTATGGATTTTATTTCTCAGTTCCTCATTAACACAGAGTTAATATATTTTTTATGCATGCATTAGTATCCTCTCCTTCATTATGCACTCACCAGCCACTTTATCAGTCCCACCTTCTTCATAGTAACAACTTGGCAACCTCCTCCCTCTCTTTGCTTTCAGTTTTATCTCATTTCAACTCACATGAATCTAAGAAACAACATGTTTGGTCTCATTAAATTTATTTACTTTACTGCATCATGACCACGACTGAACTGGGATGTATGTGATTTAATTTCTGTTTACATCATTGGATTGATTTGATTAGACTTTTGCGTATATAAAATGGATCTCTTTGTCTTGTGCAGCGCTATGACTGGACACCTGTTGTAAATTGCAGAAAATAAATGAACTGAAGTGAACATATATTAAATTGAAGTAGAGCAAATTCAACCTACTGCTTTGTGTCCAATCCTGCTTCAGGAATGGACACAGATGTTTAGTAATTAGTTTGAAAAATCCATCCATCATCCACAGTTTCGACTTATGCAGGATTGGGTAACAGAGAAAAGAGAAACACAGACTTCCCGAACTACACTGACACTCTGTAGCTTGGTCTGAGGTATCCCAAAGAATTCCCAGGTCCGGAACATATGGATTGACATATTCTATCGTTTATCAACCAAGGTATACCCTGGGGTTTCATTTCAAAATTGAGAAGAAAACACATTCATGTTCAGGAATGACCTGCTGAAAGAATAGATGTAAATTCAGTGTCCATCCTTGACGTCAAAGGTTAATATAATGATTTTAGGAAAAGTAGGACGCATGAATAATTTAGGGGTCATGTAAGAGCACAGGTAAATAAATGAAGTAATGTTAATCATTGAACTGAAGTATGTATCCATGTAATTTATTCTATCATCTTAGGTTGGGTTGCAAAGGTACAATTGTTCAGAGAGGGAAACCCAGTGATCACTGGTAAGTGTCCCAGTGACACTTATCAACTACATCTGAGGAGTCCAGTGAGTTCTCCATTAATGCAAATGTATTTAATGTTGCTTCTAGTTAATGTTTAGAGAGGAGAAGACATGACAGTTTAAAAATATCAGCATATTTCCTGTAATGTTTGATTTATGTAAATTGGTGATGGGTTTATTGTTCTGTTGTTGGTAGCTTGTTTTCACAGTGTCTTTGACTGTTTTGAATTTTACTTTAAAGAAAATCAATTGTTATCAATAATAAGAAGTGTGACAGTTCTCCTGATGAAACCATCAGCTCACATTAAAAACCACATAATGCAGTATGCTAGTTCGCCCCTATCTATCCTCAACAGGGTATACTGGAGAACTTAAAAGCCAAAAATTTTGACAATGATGACAATGACCCCATGCTGGCAGACGCCTTAAGACATACAGGTAACAAAAATCAGACAAAAAAAAAAAAAAACACCTGAAATTCTTCGTGGCTTGGTGTCCTTCAAGGCAGAACCTCTTCAAAGACATTTGTAATGGTTATCATTTCCCAATTTCACTATTTTAAATCTCCAAGACATCTGCTTTGTTCTTCCAAATTAAAATAGTTTTCACAGCTTGCTGATATATATCATCCTTTCAGATCGCTGATATCTTATTTCTTTTCTTCTCTAATTTTATCCCATTCAGGTCAACAGAAATTGAACATCAACAAAGCATAAAGACACACTGCTGGTTTAATACCCAACACAAACCTCAGCGTGAAGTGAATGAAGAGAAAATGCAATGAAATTATCTGCTGTTAAGGTGAAGCAAGAACAAATATTTCTCTTCAGATCAGTTTAAGTCACTTCAGAAATGAAGGAGTCAGAGTCCACAGTCTTAAAATCAAAGCAGCAGGACGCGGCACCAAAGTCAATTTAAATCCTGCACTAAATAAAGCAGCGAGAGCTCCTCGCTGAGTCTGACACAGTTTCATCAGGTTCATAATAAATGAAAGTTTATTGATCCCTGCAGGGAGATGTGTCAATGCAGCGGCAAAATAATAAAAGGCTGAAATTGAGTATAATTAGAAATATGCCAAATGAGAGCCCGGATAATGCAACTGTGTCTTGGATAAGAGATGATGGAATGAATAACAAAGAGAGATCCTGCTTCTCACAAAACAATTTCAAGTTTGTTTTGTTACAGCACGCTTTAAATCATGCTGTGTCACTAAAAATACTCAGACTACGATGAGTCTGATAAATCAAAGAAAAAATGTAAATTAAAACTATTACTCAAAAGTGTAAACCACATTAGAAACACTGAAACACCAGCTGTTTTGAGCGGAAAAAGAGAAGAGGTAGAATCTTGTTCTAAATAAACAATGGTTGGTGTACTAATGTTAGTGTTACAGAAGGCATGTAGTAGTCATGAAGATTAATTTTATTCATTGAGGAAGTTCTTGTTTCCCAACTAAGATAAAAGCAACTTTAAGATACATATCAGGCTGTTAGCAGGGCCATTTTTGGACTTTCTGGTCACTTCCTGCTTCTTTTCATTCCAATCTATAGGCAGAAATTAAAAACCTTTCATTACGTGATTTGGACTGTTAAGAACCGGAAATAACAGTCATAACAAGGCCAGTAGAATCTGCAACTGTATGCACTGTGTGTACCTTGAGATTTTCCTTTAAGTAAAGAAAAAAACTTATTGTATTTTTCTATTATCTAGCCATCTTTACTATTAACAATATTGTACAGAAAAGAAGGTATGTTGTGTGAGTCTGTTGGGGTAAGCGCATGTCCCTCCTAAACCTAAATGTGATTGGTCGGTTTACTTTTGTTTATTTGGCGGCTTGGCGCTCTTTCTGATAAATATGACTATACAATAAAGTTTGCTTAAAAATAATGTGCAGAATTTTAACCCTCCTGTAGTTCTAAGAGAAGTTCTTTAAAAAGCTCAAAGAACTTCTTTGAGCTTTCTAAAGCTCAAAGAGTAAAAACTCCTGAGCTTTTTACTCAGGAGTTGGTTGGTTCGGGGTCTCTGGTTTACAAGTTTTTTTTTGTTTTTTTGTGGCTTTGCAAAATGAAGAGCTGACTGGTCACCACATTGACCAACCATGTCCTCTGCCGCACTCTTCCTGAGCGTCACACTAAGACTGCGGGAGGGTTAATCAGTTAAATCTAGTCGAAACTTCGCCAAAAGAGTAGAAATGAATCAAACTTTGTTGCTTCCCTTCCTCCTCCTCTGGAAGTCTCAAACGCACCACCTGAACCTGGGAATCTCCATCCTCCAGAAAAATACAAAGCATGCTATGGAGACACAGTGTTCATTGCACTGAACATCCCTTCCTTATCAAATTGTTCTTTTTATTGCCAATCTTTCAGTTTAAGCTAAAAAAATCTTTTCACTTCCCTTTTTTGAAATTTGTACAGAACCATTCATAATTTCATTAGTAAACTTGATGCTGTATTGGTAATTGCTATGTTTATTTAATAGTTGAGGTTCATGTCATGGATGTATTTTTTTGTGCCTCAGTTCTGTCCTTCCTTTCCCTCTGCAGACTAAGCCTGCAACATTTTGCTGATTGTGTAAATTGTGAATCTTACTCTGAAGAAAACTCTGCGTCTTTCTCTGCATGCTTTATCAAAGTCAGGCTGGTGCATTAAACACAGAGCTGAGGCCATGCAGTTAAGACAGAAAGCTGCATTTAGGGAATTCCTCTTTGCCTCCTTAACTTTGAAATGAGGGCACAGATGCCAAGCTCGGCAGTGGAATTAGTGGCTTTGTGAGTAATGATGGAGGCCAGGTTTCAGGCTGGAGGACAGACATCAACCATTACTGGAGTCAGGAGGGTCAACATCCCAGTTTGAGCCTTTCTGTTTCTATTGGACCATAAAACCTTCCAATGCTGTCTATGTAATTAGGTAAGTTTGCAGGAGCACCTTTAAATGATTTCATTTGCCTTTTTAAAACAAGTAAACAGAGTTCACAAGTTGGAAAGTTATTTAAAAGCAAAATACATTGAATGTAGTCTTCACAGTAGTAAATGTGACATGTTCAATCTAAGGTGATGCATTGCTTACAGAAATAAAAAAAGAAGCACACACAACAAAACAAGAACTCCATCAATGTCCTGGACTCAGACAGCATTCTAAATATTATAAAATATAGCAGCAATATTTCACCTGATTGACCCACAAGACGTCTTGTGACAGAAGAGACCAAATACAAATTAGATTTATAAGAAAAAACTTCATAGAAAACCAAGATATTAAGTTGTTACAATTTTATAGTTAAAGTTCAGAATATATATTTTATTTCCGTAAAGTTTGGACTCTGAACTGAAAAGGAGAGACATTTATTTCATAGGCACAAGGTTGATGAACCCAGACAAATGCTTTGCAAACAAGCAAAATGCTCATCAAACAAATACATGATGCATCTCATAAAAACAGCTGTCAACATACAAACATCTGAGATCCCCTGGTCATGAACCCAGACTGCTGTAAACCACATTTGATGGGATAGTTGAGTGTGTTTATTATAAATGTCCATTAGAAGGAATGAGGCCCTGAGAGAGATACAAAGCACCTAACACTGCCACTCTGACCTCCACCGTCTCAAGAGGAGGCCTGGGAGTTGATTCTACCTGTGAACCTTTTGGATATTAAAAAGCTGATGGTTACATATTTCACTTTGGGAAGTACAAGTGATTTTGAACTAGTTCTTAAGCCAATAAACAAATAAAAAGACAGCCTAATAAACTGATTTTAATTTTAAATGTCCCCAATTAAACAGTTTGGTCTGTTTAAAAAACAAACAAAAAAATAACTATTAAGCAGGGTGTTGGGAATAAATATCTTCTTTAGTGATAGATTGAAATTTGCATCTAATATGCTCCAATTTTAATATTTTTGTCAGGACAAGTAAAATTGAACAGTAACATCCAACACAAAATAGGGAGCAGGTTAAAGTGGAATTGCATTTGCACTAAAATAATTAGTCTCAGAAATTTTATTGGAAAACATAGATAAACATTAATCATTTCTAAAATTTTCTAAAGATTTATGACAAAAACAGAAATATGTAATGGAACCCAATTTCCCAAAATAAAACACTTACAACAATTACTCACAGGAGAAGGAAAAACAAACCCGTCTCCCATCAAGTTCAGTTCAGTCACCTTTTTTTTTTTTTTTTCACCTGCTGATTTAACCACAACTTTGTTTTTTGGTGCTAAGCCAGCAAACAGAATAAAAACTGCAGCTAGAAGACACAAGAGCAATGACTCACAGCTGGAAGAAAATCTCATGTTTACAGCTGCAGGTCAAACAGCTGTGGACACCAGGGAGATGTGGTGGAAAGGTGTGTTGGCGTGTCTGTGTGTGTGAATGAGAGAGAGCTCAGGTGGTTAACAATTTCAACTCCAATTTACTCAGTGGAGCATCATCCTATGTGTACATGTTTATTTTCTGAATTTTGCTGAAATGAATTTATCATTTCTGGCTCAGTGTTTAAAAACACATCTCATACAGTCAATATGCACACAGTTGAATTCCTTCATTTGTAGGGCGTCAATATAACCTGGGGAGAGTAAATGCTGAGTTTTTTCTTTTTTTTTGCAATAATTTTTGCTGCAAAAGTTTCTTTAAAGACTATATTCTACATTGCATTGGCTACCATTTATATAGTGGAAAAACATAATTATCTCATATTTTCCTGTCCCTGTTATCATGTTGACTTAATAATCTTAATTTTACAAGAAAAAAAAACAAAAAAAAACATTGAGAATAAAAGTCTCTTATTCACGGGAGTTCTATCCAACAGGCAGCAATCACCACCTGTCATTGACTGTACAAAGTGATTAGTTTTGGTATCTTATCACAACATTTAGTTAAATTTTGTATTTTTCTAAATAGTCACCGACTTGTCCATAGAATCTCCAGTACTTTGCTACTCTACTAAAATCTTACAAAGTTTCAATTAGCAACCATAGCAAAATAGTATAACTCCTGTAATCAGTTGTTACGTTTCCTTTTAATACCAACAGATAAGAAACCAATAAGAATGTGGGAAAAGAATCAAAATTTTTAAGCAACCACTATATTTATTTAATTCAATTACCCAGTCTTTGGAATATAAAGGTCCAACTTTGATTGTATTATTCTATTTAAGGTTTAAACAGTCTTGTCTAAAACAGAAAGAAAAGATTTTCTGTATCAAATCGTTTCCTTGTGGCTGTTCTAAAGCCTTCCTAGGCCTCGGACTTTTGATAGTGGTTGATCAGTACCTGTCAACTGCGTGGGTGTCCTTAAGAGATGGATGTACCCAAATTGAAAACATTTTATTTCTGGTACACATAGAGCTTGTTAAAGGATCTAGGTATTGCTAAGGAACACCAGGGATCAGGGGAACCTGGGGAGAAAAATGTCATGGTTTCTTACCTCACTCCAGTATATCAGTGACCCAAATTTTGATAAGGAAAGGACAATAGTTATCATTAAAACAGCATTACCATTTATTGCTTCATTTCCTTATTATTTATGACAGGTGGTTATTCAGCAATGTTTTGGTTCATATTTCTGCTCCCTCCTGCTGGTTCTGGTTGGGACATTCTGGGATGGAGAGGTCATTCATTCCTGCTGTGCTGTTGCCACGACAACCTCTCTCTGCCCTGCTGTGTGTTCTCTCAGTGTGTACTAATACATCAATCTTTTTTCCCACTTCCTAATAATGATGATATTAATAAATCATGAGCTTTGTCTCTGGCAAACAAGATACTGTGAGTTGTCAAAGAGCATCTAAAGAGAAACAAACATGGACATGAAAGTAAAAAACAATAAAACGACAGCAGGAGATTAAAGGAGAGGAGCAGTGGGTAAAAATAATATATTTGTAAAAATAATAGCATAAAAGTCATCACATAAAAGCAAGTGTGTAAAAATAGGTTTGAAAAGGAGATTGACACAGAGGATGTTCCCTTTTTCCTTTTTGTTGCCTTTCAGGGCCTCTCAACCATTTTCTGATCTGACTCTCGCTGCAGTCAAGAAGTGTTGCTCTTGCTTAATTTATGCAAAGGAGGCTGCAGAGCAGGACGTGACATGTTTCAGTGTCGTCGCCAATTAAGTGGCGTCACCCAGTCATAGAGGAAGAGCACAGAGGGATAGCAGGGGGGCAACGAGGAGAAAGAATCAAAGGAAAAGTTTTATTGATGACAAAGAATGCTTGCAAAACTAAAATAAAATAAATGCTTAAGTCTCTGATTTTTTTAATGCAAATATAGATTTTACCTTTAAGGACATTTTAGGAAAATTTAGGGTAAACCTAAAACAAAATCCCTCATTCCCTAACATTTGCTTTAAAAGGAAGGCTAACAAAAGATTGTTTGATGATCACTTTATCCCTACTTTTGAAAATTAAGCACCATAAGTTCTGGAATTAGTCATGTTTACTTTACTTATGCTTGGAAAAAAATATTTCTCCAATATAACAGTAAGGGGAACATGTAAATTGAGAACAAGCTCTTTGGGTAAATGTTAAATGTACCAGGGATTTGAGTTAGAGAAAGAACTTGCTAACATACTAGCTGAGAGTTGTGTCAATAAAAAAAATGATGAGGAATAGATAAACAGATGAAAACTTATCTTTCCTAACAAAAACTCAGATATTCAGGAATGTTATTTCTATAAAGCCTGATTTATACAACATTTTAATAGACTATTATAATGTCTGGAATAGATATAAAATTTTCTTAAATTCACACAAGACAAAGATTGTTTTCTTTGGAGGGGAAATCTGAGGAACAAACTGCTTAGTATCTTATGTTGAACAACATTCATTTGACCAATAATAATACAAAAAGTAAACCTGACATTACCCTAGAATAGGGTCTGTTGTTTGAATCTAATTTTAATGTTTTCTGTAAAACAAGTTATTTACCTAAACAATGTCATGACAAAGAGACATTTCTTGATGTTTAAGATGTTTAAAATAACATCTTAAATGAAGAGTAAACTGAACTTGTATAGTGTTTTTTTTTTAGTCATACAAAGCACACAGACTTCCTCACAGTGTCTGTGGGAAGAAGGATGGGACAGACTACTCACACATTCATACACAAATACGTAGACCATTTGAGGATTAGTGTCTTTCCCAAAGTTAGTTCAACATTGTTGGACAAAATTGCAGTTTAATGTATGTCCTTTTAACATGCTCTTGTGTACACTCTGAATGTCAGTCCGAATGCACCTCACCAGGCTGCTGCTAAGTTTTTCCAAGTAGCAAATCCTTGTTTAGATTAATGAAAGTTATTTTATTAGGCCTCATGTTTAAATTTTAAACATAAATGTTTCCTCAGTCCTCAACACGGCCATCACGACTTTGAGTACTGGCCTGTTGACCTCTGTGCATGTCTTCCCTCTCTCTCACAACCCACTTTCAAGTCAGATTACTACTAGCAAAGGCCACTAGAGCAAAAAAAAAACAAAAAAAACTTTAAGAAATAAATGGACACCTGAATCCATAAAATTTTTCCATGAAAATTATTCAAGCATCTGTTTAGTGTTTTATTATCAACCATGTTTATTTCTAAGCGCATTCTGAATTGCCTACTATCTAAATGTTGTGTTGCAATTCATAAAATTACATATCACAGTTTAACAAACATGCATGACTCAAACTTTTGCCTGAAAGAAAAGTCCTGTGAGGAGAAATAAAATCACAATTACATGGGATATAAGAGGTTTAAATAGTCCTGCCACGACAACATTTAAGACATATGGGTAACGTACTCAAGGCCAACTTAAGTGTTTTTTTTTAATCAAGTCTTTAAAACTTTAAGATGCACAGATACCTTATTTGATTTTTTTTCTTATTCGCATTTATTCTAGCCAAAAGCACTTAGCTGAAGTTATATTTTCTTCAACATAAAACACTTTAATCAACAAAGGTAACATGTTGACATTTGCATCTGCCAAACATAAATGAAAGTTTCCCAGCTTTAAAAAAAATATTGATCTGACAATCTAGGAGTCCTTATTTTGCAGATCTGCAATAAAAATAATTAAACCATTTTAGACATAGAGGACATATTTCCATGGAAACAAAAGGCTTTCAAAAAGAAAAGTGACATGTTTCATGGGCAGAACTGAGGTTAAGATATTGAGGAGAATATTTGATTTAAAGTCATTAAAAATATGTATGCTTATTAGACATTCTGGTGAAACCAGTGTAAATATTAGGTTTAATCAACTTACTAGGAAATCAGAAGGTAACAGCTAACATTTGCACTGGGGGATGCATGGAAGTTATTCCTCCCAAGTTTAAAATATGAAGTCATATCTAACCAAAAGAAGCCTCGGAAGTTGCAAGGCAATATAAACAGGATGAGCAGACATACAGTAGTGTTGTGTGGCATAAGTCGTGGGAACAGCCACAGTATTATTTCTGAATCAAAATTAGACATGAAGTGTGGAAAGAAGAGATACCTCACTCTGCCTACTAACTCTCACAAACTATAACCGGTATCTGTATGGATCAAAAGCACAAGCAGTCTAAGAACACTGAGTTGCAGTATATATTCATCAACTCCCCCAAATCCCTCCATATTCAAAGCTATTGTGGCTTTAAGTGTCAGTTTAAGACACAGCTGGATAAAGAGCATGTGAGCTAAGTGCAGCAGCAGGTAATTACCACTCCTCCATTGATAACGATTCTAATAGACTTCCAACCAGCTATTTACATTAAGAAGGTGGCCCTCTCACCATATTGACTGTCATGGAATATATGTCTGGTAGGCTACATTAAAATCAATACAGCCATTTAAAGAGTATTATCATTAAGAGGGAGCTGTGTGTTGAGTCTGACTGTGTGTTTGTGAAGACTGGAGGAGGCAGCATCCTGCAGCAGTATGATGCCTTAAACCAACATCATTTACTGCATGACTGCACCATCACTTTGTCTGACACACGCACACACACACGCAAACAAACACAAACCTAGTATGCCTTTCTATCTTCACAAGGACTTTGTGAAGATAGACTTCACAAAGTGCGTTGACTTCCATTTATTTATTTATTTTATTATTATTTGCTCTAGCCCCTAACCCTTAATCTAATCATTACGTAACTCAGTTCACACCGTAGTCCTAAACCTTAACCCTAAATCTTACCCTTAAACCAAAAACAGCCCTTTTTCTTATGGGGCAAATTACTATGTGTTAGGAAAACAATCCTTACAATGTGTCAAAGACAAGGCCAAACACACACACACGCTCAAGCACGCACCCACGCGCACACACAAACACTCTTCCTTTCATAGCATCTCTGTAGTTCACTTTCAACTTGCTTTACAGGTCTCTCAAAGCCGACCCTCTAAAAGAGAGTGCAGTTGGGAAAAGCAAATATATGATTAATCATACAGTCAGAGGATCACGAACACCTGTGCAGTCTATAGAGCTGCAATGCCAGGGGAGTTGCAGGTTCCAGGGTATTTATTTAGCTCCGTGAATCTTAAAGTTTTCTTTTTAACTAACTGCTCAGTGATGCTGAAAGGAAAGTCCCTAAGGTCAATACTTAGATGTCTCTTCAAACTAAAATGGGTCTTTGGAGTCACAGATGCCTACGCTCCTTTCGTGTCTCCTGTCTGAAAGCTTATGCTTTCTAGGAAAACTATTTTCCAGTGGTTGTTCATGTTTTGTACGTCAGGGTTTTCTTGGACAATTGTATTTAAACCAGACATTAGATATTAGGGTTGTGAGTGGGCAAGTTAGGAGGTAGTTAGGAACATAAAGAATCAGATTCAGCTTTTGAATCAGAAGCACTGTGGTCTGTTCTTATTCCTAGTATCCGATCTTCTTTTATGACTACTTCTTAACATAATTAGTTGATTTAGTAGAGAAATTAAGAATTAAAGCATGTTGGAGTATCAGCATTTAGACTTATAATCAATACCATCCAAGCTGCACCCCCATATTTTAATGATTGGGAGGATAGCAGAAAGAAATGGAATCTGATTATTAATGCAAGAGCATTATTTATGTAAAGTGCACATAGGAAATTCACATTGCAAATGGTCTCTTTTGCAGGAGACCATCTCGTCTCTTGTAATCTGAGGGTTGCTGGTTGCTGCACTGTCCATCTCTGTTGTTTTGTCCTTGGGCAAGACACTTCACTCGCCTTACCTGCTGGTAGTGCTTAGAGGGCCTGGTGGCGCCGGTGCATGCCAGCCTTGCCTCTGCAAGACAGCCCCAGGGCAGCTGTGGCTACTATGCAATTGCCACCATCAGCGTGTGAATGTCAGCGGGAGAATGACTCAAGGTAATGTGTAGCTCTCTCGACTTGATAAAGTGCTATCCAAGCACATGCCATTTACCATTTTGCAGTCAACTGGCAAAAACAGTGAATGTGGAAACTATTGCATATTCATTGCTTTTTAGAATGCCTTTGTACATGTGTCAGTCTTGGAATTAAACATGAAACATTAACCAGCATGGAATCCCATCATCTGCTTATCATACAATCTGTACTTCTTTATTTTGTTTGTTTATGTATATAAAAGTCTGTAAACAACATACCTTTACCGTTTTGTATGTGATGCTGTCACATTGCAATACAGAGACAGCCAAGACAAAACATTCCATGCACACACACGCACACACACCCGTGAGGTCAAAATTGGAAATGTCCATTAGGCAGAAAGGCATATTTTTGGACAATAGGACAAAATCCCAAATAACCAGGTAAAACCATCAACATACTCTCTAAGTATTTTAGAAAGAGTAAAAACTAATCTGAAAATCATGTAATTATAAGCAAGTGCATGAATAATGTCAGATTGGACATTTTATAAATATTAGTTCTACTTACAATCAGAGTTGTTTTGGTGGTTGCAAGGGACTTAGACGCACCGATAAACCAGAAGATGCAGCAGAAACCAAAGAACATACAAATAAACAACATCCATTTCATTCAAATAATCTCTCAATCACAGAAGAGAGCTCAGATTAAATTTCCTACTGAATTGAAAATTGCAATTTTTGTGATTAGAGTCCATATTCATATTAATGTAATTGTGAAAGCTATGTAGATCCTAAAGCACCTTATATTTAGCTTAAGTGGAGAACAAACAATATGGATTCATTTTAAAATACCATAATGAGTCTAAGGAAAGATGGTCTTTACAGATAAGAATAAAGCAGTAATGGATTAGAGATTGTGTCTTGTTGCTTTCCCTGAATGTTTTGTTGAACATTTTGCAGTATTCTTTCTCCTACAGTATTTATGTGCTTCTTCTCCATTTTTTGTGGCAGCACAGCCTCAGTTTGACCTGTCAGTGTGATCTATGTTCAAGAGTATCAGAAGGGCTCAGCTGCAGGACTGATGCAGAGCTCTATAACACCCCCTCCATCCTCTCAGCCTTTCACCTACCTCTTCGTCTCATTTGACACTGAATTAAGTCCCACCTGAGCTGCCGTCACTCCCATCATGCATCAGTCTGCCACCTGAGTCCTGCCTTCACACACTTACCTCACAGCATCATCACAGGTCTTACTCACTTTGTCTACAGTGAAGCACACGAAAATACCAGAAATACACACAGATCCACAACATTGATAAAGAAGAATGATCATATATTAAATTTGTTTCCTAGCTTCCTTTGCGGCTCTGTGACTAAAATGGTTTTCTAAAATTTCTGTGCCGTGTGATGGAAAAGCCGCATCATGAATACGTTTGCACGTTTATGGTAGAGGTTGACAATATCCACATGGGACCACTGCATTTAAGACAAAAAGGTAATAGCCAGTTTATTTAAATCAAGTGGAGAACCTGCATTATGCATCATCTGTGTGACTGCCTGTAGAAAAGTGGGAATGCTTGTCAATTTGTCATTCTAGAGCAAGCAGGTGTAGAATCACAATGCCAAAGCGGTACAATAACTTTGAAAAGCAACTTTTGCTACCTGACAATTTGGAAAAGGTTTTAATGCAATTTTGAAACTTTTTTTTTTTTTTTTTCAATGTTCTGTAAAGCTGAAAAACCTACCTGATTTAAAAGTCTCTGTGATTTCAGCTTCGAGTTTAACCATGCATTGTTCAGATAGATGAGAATCCAGCTCAGGCTTTAAAGGCCAATGCAAAGCTGGCCTTTAAAGTCCACTTCTGCATTTTTATATGTGAAACGACATTATGGAAATTAAATAATAATAAATTAAATAAATAAAAACATTTCCGTAAAATATGATTTGGAAAAATGAAACCAAAGTAGAGATTTTTATTTACATCTTATATGTTATTTGTGTATATTTACATGAAATGCTACAACAATATGAGCTTACAGATGACTTCAGAGTGAGCTATAATGCCAAAAAAAGGAAACTATCTTAATATTAATCAAAACTTACTTATTTGAAAGTAAATAAACCAAATGGCAAACATTTACCTCCCTAACTAAAATAAACATCAGAACTCCAGGTGTAAAATGGTCGACAGTTCACTCCTACAAACTCCACAAGATACTTCTACAGATGTTTTGATAAACAGCAGTGACTAGTTGGGATGACCAGAGGATGCGTAGCAGGACGTCCACTTCAGCATCTTTATATGCGTCATCTCTGGCAGGTCACCAATTTGTCGTTTTGGATTTTCAGGATCCACCAATCAGCAACAGGCCCCTGCACATTCAAATTTATACAATCACTGCTCATTGCAATACCAGTTGTAACATGGATCACATTATGAATTTAAGAGATTAATTGTGTAACTTGTGTTTCTAATACCTTGAATACATATAAGTCATTCTGCATTCTGTCTGTTGGCTTGTTGTTTCTTTTAAGTGGCCAAGTTGACCCTTTACTGATAAAGTTGTTTGATATGTTTACGCAAAAAAAAACATTTTTATTATTTAAATAAAGCATTTCCTACATTTCCATTCAACTGCTTTTAGAATGCCCACTGAATAATTTTATTTATTTTTAAGTTAATGGTAATAACAGCCTTCTTGAGTCCTGGACTTACAACATGCTCATAAGCATCCCAGTGAATATTGGGTTAAATTTTGGGAAGAATTCAAGTTTTGGTCAGGGTCTTATATACCGATCATAGATTCTTCTCCTTGAATGATATTTTATTAAACAAGGACAAACTGTTTGAAAAAGTTTAGTCTATAGTAATAAATGTGGGAAAAAACCCAAGTACAAAGTTAAAACTGCTATGCAATGAAAAAAAACTTTATCAAAAACAACAAAAGTTCACAAAATGAACTTATATAGAACCTTAATTGAATAGAACCTATCAAAAGGCAACTAAGGAAATAAAAAAATGATTGAAAGATTCTAACAAAGAGCATAGCAAAACAAGAGTCTTCCTAATGAGGGACGATAACGAGACAATGCAGATGATTAATTAGTTACACTGGACCAGGTGTTAGGGAAGAACAAAAAGAAAAACTAATGAAAAGAAAAACAAAAATATAGAACATGAAACAAAAAGCAGTTTAATTTAAAGTACAACACAATGAAAACAAGAACTAGATGATAACCTGAAGTCTAACAAAAATACATGAAGAAAATTTTGATGCTACTTCATGTGCTGCAACATTTTGATAGAAAGATTTGAGAGGGAAAAAAATTATAAACATGAGCAAAAGTTTGGGAGGTCACACCAAAAACAGATTTGTCATAATCAGGGCACCACCTCATTATCGCCAGGCCTTCCATGGTATAACCCATCAGCAGCTGTCGGAACATCCTCGGGATCTCGTTAAACCCAGAGTCCAAGGCTTCATTCATTACCTAATTGGTTGCCGGGAACCTGGCTCCATAAAGCGGGGACATGATCTCTGCCGCATCGTCCTGTGGCGTGGGCTGCCGGTTCATCCACGGCTCTGTGTGTCAAAGTGTCACAAACAATGGCTCCTCTGTGTCCCTCTCTCATTGTGCAGCAGGCAATTATCAGTGTAAACCAAGGCCGATTATTTCGGTATGCTCCTGCAGTTGTGCTCTAAATGTTTTCACTGTTTGGCCTTTAGTGCAAAAAAAACCTGCCTGTTAACTGTTAATAAGGTAATTAGAACTGTGCAACCAGTCAGATTTGAGCCACATTAGAAGACAGAGCTGCGACTTTTACTCACATAGAGTAAAATCAGGCACAAAAACAGCTGCAGCTTATTATGGCAGTAAATACGGCTACTGGTCGGTAAACAGCTCCTTTCAAAAACTAATTCTAGCCAATCAGAGCGAATCCTCGCCACAGGAAATGCATGGCAACAAGCAAACTGATGGCAATAAAGCTTCATGGGGACTCTGGAATTAGAGTTAGTCTTCCACATCAGGTTGGAAAAAACATACTGAATTTTTTCTCAGTAGGAGTTTTACAAAAATCTGGAAACAACTGTCAGTACAGATGACTTTCAACGTCATCTATGAGAAATATTAAATAACTATAAACGGTATTATGGAATATGGTGGAGGTCACAATACACACACTGTGAAGAAATGTTTGGTCCAGCGTTTTTCATTCACTCTTAACAAATTAATATATTGTTGTGTTATGTGTATGGATCCCCGATGTGTGGAACTCAAGACTGCAAGTATGTTCCACTGTAGAACTTAAAGAAAAACCCTGGATGGAAAAATAACCCTGACATACAATACCATGGCAATCTTTGATCAATGGACACTTCTGTTAAATACCTTTGTAAAGAAACATATGAAAATGGAAATAGACAGGCACATAGAAAAGGGAAAGGACATGAAGTTTAATAATAAAGAACTTACAAAAACCAAAGAACCAGCACAGGAGAAACTGTTGTGAAAAATCTGAGGGAACTTGTATAGTATAAACAAGAGGGTTAACAAATAAAGAGAGGGAACACAAGATACAAACCCAATACACAAAGAAGCAAAGTTGTGTATTAGTTTGTGACTTAATGTGTTCAGATTGTCCGTGTTAAGAATCTTAACACAAAGGAACAGAACCCCATTCATGACAATTATTAACAACCCAATATAATTCAAATACAAAATTAGATGAGAACCATCAACACAATACCCCACTAATTGTGACAAAATAGAGAAACTGTTTACCCATCATCATCAGTGGACATGCTTAATATCCTGATCATTCATTGCAGAGAGCAAAAGGGGCAAGGAGTGAGCAGCATGTGACTGACAGCACTAACACCTTCTTCCTGGCTCTGATTGGTTATTTCTAGTTAGCATTGTGAGAAAACAGGTGGTCAATTTTTATTTTATTTTATTTTATTTTATTTTTTTTGTTATGTCTTTCATACTGTACTGCCACAACATAGTGACAACTTTAACAAATACAAAAAAAAAAAAAAAAGTTTTCTGAAGGCTACATACTGCCACTGTGGATCATAGAGTATAAATTAACTTTTACTTTTAAAAAAACACAAAAAAAACATAATAAAAAATAAATAAATCAGTAACTTGCCCATTCCAGAGAAAGCTTAGTTCACTTTCTTCCACATTAGTTTAGGGACTCAGTATTATTTACTATTTCGTATAATATTTATGATGTTTTTATTTTCTTTTTGTGTTTCTTCTCTTTCATGTGAATCCACTTTGGATCATTATTTTTGTTTAAATGTGCTGAAGTTTCAATTAATTTATGTTGTGGCTTCAACCACAAAGACGGAAATTTTGTCACAATTTTCCATTCACTTGTTCTAAGCAATGTGCTTGTGTATCATTGAAGCAACTTTTTCTTTTTAATACCCTGTGATCTCCATTCTGCTCTTCAATATCTATCAAAGGAAGAGCAGAATGTTCAACATTTATCACCACATTTGTCAAAGAAATACTGCAACAGGATAATTGTGTAATTTTGACTTTCAAGAGTTCCATTTCAGATATGTGAAGATGTTGAGTGACTGCCAATGAGAATCTCAAATGCCTTCAGGGATGAACGGCTTTATTCTGAGCTGTAAACTGACAATAACACTCACACACACAAGACCCTTGCACTGGGAGGATTGGCGTTCATCTTCTCCAGTAGTCACGCCGCAGGCCTGCAGAGAGGGACATCCTTTTGACAGCAAAGGTTAAAAATTCTGCACTGACTCTGTGGGACCCGTCTCGCCACTGACGCTATGACTTAATCAAGTGGAAGGAGAGGTGAGACTTAGTGCTGCGTTCCTCGATGGACAAACCTGACCGGATCACAGAGAGTGTGAAAACACGGAAAGTCTGGGGAAACGAAGAGAAACAGAGGAAGGGAGATGAAAATAAGGAACTGGACACAGAGGAACACCAACGAAACATAATTACTGGGTTTTTTTTTTCTTTTTAATTCTTTATAGATTTGTCAGTTTCATTATTAAAGAAGGGAATTTATAGGTCTCAGTCAAATAAACTTGATTGATTTCTCATAACATGCATATAAGAAAACTTTTCAGCAGTAAACTTCTGCTTCAGCGTTTATCCTGAGGGTTATGGGTGTGTCTGCTGCTTCGAGACAACTGAAACTGTGTCCATTATGCCATTTGCAACCATTCTCATGATTGTTGGGCTGAGAAGTAGTTTTTATGATATGCTCAGTTCCACCAGGTGTTTGCAAATTAATGCTGCTAGCCTGGAGGAGCTGAGTAGGAAAGGCAGGCACCCCTGAATGACTGCCAGGGGAGATTCTTGGGTTCCAGAAAGAATCAAAGCAACACTCCAGACACATTTTTGATGAATTAATAACATTAAAATGATAACATTAAAATGATGTAAAGCTCAAAAAAGTCCATTTTACACCAGAGTTAACAGAAATAAGGTCTTTGCTAAAGACAGCAGCTATCCACAGAGTGTTCCAAGCACAACAATTGGAAGGCTGAGTGGAAGGAAAAAGTGTGGTTAAAAAAAATGCTAAATGCACATAGATAACCACAGACTTAACAGTTCTGTGAAGCAAAGCTTATTCACTGTGTTGGACAACAGCTAGAATCATCATTAGCAGCTTCTGACCTAGGCCAAGGAGGAAGCGCAATCATCTACCCAGAAATTTTAGAGCACTTCAGTTCCACCTTCCCATGCTGCCAAAAGTATTAATACTCAGTGTAGCAACAGTTGTTTTCAATATTGTTGATTGGCTTATGAATTTGCCTGACCTAAACCCCATAAACCAACGTCAGCCTTAAATACACAGTGGATCAAAATTGTAAACTCAGTGAAAGTTGCAGCCCAGCATTGACTTTTACATAAACAAAAATAATACATAACCAAAGCTTAATAATAAAAGTACATGCCAATCAAGATAAAAAGAAGTCTTCAGAGTTAAACTTCAATGAAATTTTTTTCACAGGGTAACAATTATGATAAAAATTTTCTTAAATGAAAATTTAACTATTGAAGATTCTGCCAAGGAGTAACATGAAAAGGTGCACAAAGAAGTAATTCATTAAAGCTCAATTTTCTGCACTCTAATCTGTTCTTGAGCACTCTGGTCCAAGCTGCATTCCTGAAATCTCTCCTTCTAGCTGAGTTTTCTAATGAATGCCAGTGGAGGAGGGGTACTTGTGAGTCCTGATAGACGTACCAAAGCTCCTGCAGTCAAATATGTGCAGGATATGTGTAACCCAGGGTAAAATATGCCCTTCTGTATTCCCCATGCATCAACACTACGTTTTAGTATTTCAGTCATGTGATTATAATCACATGATGCAGTCAGCTAACAGCGTTGTCTGGAGTGGTAATACAGGTCTGCTCCAGCTTTCCCCAAACCCACAAATATTACTGACCTTTGTAAACAAAGCAGCACCTGGCTGCAGTTTAAACATATTATGTGATATAATATATTATTATGGTTATGTTCAGTAGATTTGTCTGCAGTTCTGCGTCTATTTGTTTCTGTTAAACAAAAATTAATAATGGTTATATTATTACAGAGAAGCAGGAATGCTTGCTTTTAACAGTAAATACATAAAATTAGGCAAGTGTAAGACTTCTCATAACAACACTTATTGAAAAAGGATTAATAAACATACACAACATTCATATTTGCCAAGTTAAGGTGAAATAAGAGTTATTTGGGAGCCAAAAGAGCTGGCTCTTCCTTGAGAGCCAAACGTACTAGCAGAATGCAGGAACAACCTCTAAAATAGCTGACCTACGTTCAGTGAAATGACTGTTAACCTTTTAATTCTATCTGCTACTGCTTGAGGTGATACAAAGTGCAATTAAAAAGCAAGAATATAAACAGAATACCCATGTCATATAAACTCTTATTAAAACAAGTTCATGATATTTGAACTGCACAGTTTAACCTTGCTCGTATCTATCATCAGAACAGACTGGGGGGTTGGAGATGTGTATATATGTTAGATGAATCCTCTTTAACTTCAAACAACTGTGAGTCAGAGAACATTTCACATCTCTAATGATGTAAACAGCTGCATTTTAGCTCATCTACAGCCAGGACATAGACCAGCCCCAAAACTGCACTGCGTCTGTATATGTGGGGGTGCACAGGGGAAGGGGGGTTAAAGTGGTCCACTCTTGGCACTGACCCAAGCAAAACTGTCTGCAGACGGTGACAGCCGACATCACTCTCTCCCATTGCAGAACAAAGTATTGGCAGAGAGAGACTGCCCTCTCTCTCTGCCAAACTGAGATTAAAGCTTGTGAAGATCATAACCTGTACGATGTGCAATGACCTGTGATAATATCACTGATATGTTTGATTTTCTGTAATTAAAAGAAAATAGACACAACCTTGAGGTTTAAAATTGGATCTTGGAAGTGTAGACTGATACCATTTGGACATTGCAATACCTTTTCTTTCTGTTTCATTTAATTGGTCTGTTTGTTTTGCTCTTGTGGGTACAACTATTACAGTAGGGGCTGAGGCCAGCCCTAAAACAGGGTCTGGTGATAATGCCTTTGTAACTTTTTCTGATTCATAAAATAATATGTTCAATAATATGTGATATATTTGAAGAATTAAAAAGCTTAAAGGAGATTTAGAATGCTGACTTGACTTTTTTCTGTTGTTGTTTAAAGGTGCAGTACGCACTGTCAGTCAACTCATG
The DNA here is from genome assembly GCA_903066825.1 of Alfaro cultratus. Lineage (NCBI taxonomy): Eukaryota > Metazoa > Chordata > Actinopteri > Cyprinodontiformes > Poeciliidae > Alfaro > Alfaro cultratus. The sequence goes on along the minus strand of CAEFZX010026544.1, from coordinate 24,937 downwards.
TACTTGTTGATAAATATGCTAATGGAAGAGTAACAACTTACATGAAAATCATCATCAACATTGGTGGCCATGCTAACTAGCCCTAGCATTAATAACAGGTTGTGCTAACTGCAGAGTAGCAGAGAGAAATGGGGGAGGGAAAAGGGAGATGAGCATGGAGAGGTGACAGCACTAAGACCCTGCTCCTGGCTTTGATTGGATGTTTCTAGATTGCACTGGGAGAAGGCAGAAAAGCTTGATTTTTTTTCACATATTATGTGTCTTTACAATACTGTCAGTGGCAGTATGTAGTGACAGTTTTAACAAATATGTAAAAAAAAATTTACTAAAAGTTTATTTTGCAGCTTCAAAGAACAGTTGTAGATGGATGAAATAGACTGAAACTACTACTGTCTTCCTATTTCTGATTCTCTCTGGGGATTACTGTGGTTCAGTGAAAAGACTAGTAGTTTTGAGTTGATTCTAGTTTTCCTGTTACTGGAGAAAAGAAATTTAACCACAAGTTGTGTGCCAGGGGATTTGCAACGACATGTCTGCCAAAAGGTCCCTGGAAAGGTCAACTTTTATGACTGCATACACGTACTCAGTGTCAGACAGTCAGCTGCTTGGCGGGAAACAGATTGTGAACTTAGATCATGTTCTTTTACCATCTCTGAGTTATTGCTTAGCAGGGATAAATGGTAAATGGCCTTGACTTGTATAGTGTTTTATCAAGTTCAGAGGTCCCCAAAGCACTTCATACTACATTCAGTCATTCATCCATTCACCCACGCGTTCACACGCTGGTGGTGGCAAGGTACTGGATAGCTTGCCCTCTGACCACTACCAGCAGGAAAGGTGGGTGAAGTATCTTGCCACAGGACACAACGACAGAGGCAGACACAATGGGAATCGAACTGGCATCCAACCTCAATCGGGACAAACACCGTTTGAGGTGTTTGTCATTTGGGACTCACTATGGTTCCACTATGTGGGGTGTCAAAATATGGGATGTCAAACTAATCAAGGTCCTCTATGGACCATTTGTGGCAGAATGTATTGATTAACCTACCTATTAAAAACTGTTTAAAGATTATAGCTTTTTTTTGTATTTGATGAATACTTCTAAAAAATTTAATATTGAACATTGAGGTAATTTGGTACTATTCAAATAAAATTGATTTGATTTTACTGATAAAATAATACTTAAGCGTGCAAGTGTTATCTCAATGTTCCTTTTCTGTAGCTGTCTAGAGTCAGGATGGCCAGAGAAATAGCCAAGGCGGGCCGAATTTGGCCCACTGGCCTTGAGTTTGATACATGTGCTCTAAGTCCAGTCCTCAGAAGCTACCACCCTTCAACTTTTACATGCATCCTGCTCCAAGACACCTGAGTCACAGAGCTGACCTCTCTCACTAGCAGGAACTCAGTAACTCTGCTCATAAACAGAGACTTGCTAATAAGCCTTTTATTTGATCCAGGTGTGTTGCAGAAGGAATGCATCTAAATATTTCAGGGTGGTAGCTCTCAAGGATTGGATTTGGGTACTCCTGCCCTAGAGTCTAGAGAGACATATACAAAGCTATGGCCGACCGGGTATGGCCTCTGGGCTTTGAGTTGGACATGTGGCTTACAGGAAACCTCCTGTTCTGCTTCTCTTCTTGATTTACTTTAAAAATTCACTTTAAGCTTATTTTCTGCCTTATCGCACACAGACAGGATCAGATCACCAAACCAGGTTTCAGGTAGGACTTCCTTCCTCTCAGTGTTTCAGATTTAATCAAATGGACTTCTGCAAATGTATGCTTCTAACAGTGTGACAATCAAGTTTGTACCTGGAAGAGATTTTCTTTTGAAAATCCAATAATGTTTTCAATTGTATCTCACTGTTTTCTCACAGTATCTACTTTTTTTGTTGTTGTTTTTTTGGTTAAGTGTCAGTGTTGCCATGTAAGGAGTCTCTGCAGAACAGTTAGAAGCCTTTTGTAGTCAACACCGGTCGTTCCTATTAGGAATTGTAAATAACTGATCTCCTGCCCTGAGAGTTCCTTTAAATGAATCAGCATGCTCCTTTAATCTGTTTTAACACACCTCATTTGGATTATCTCCCTCTCTGGTTTAAGCTGATAAATAGCCCACAATTTCATTCCAAAGTCCTTCTTTGTGCACCTTTAAATGAAAATTAATAACAGCCTGGTTAATGGAAAGATTAATGAATCCAAAGTGTAACCCCTGCAAGTTTACATAATGCATATGTATATAGAAAACACATTGAATTTCACAGAGCAGAGCATTATACAGCACAGAGGGGGAGAACTGCCTGAGCACCATATCTCCACTGCCTCCTATCAGCCAAGTGTGAGGCTTTATCAGCTGTAAGGCTTTGGTGGAATAAGCATATCTACTCAGCACAGAGAGCAATATGAAAATTAGCCCACTTTTAAAATGAGAATGTATGCATTTTTAAATAAATGTAGTTTGTGTGAGGCTGACTCAGTGCTTTTTTCATTTCCCTGGAAAAATGGAATAAGTTATTCTTATTCATTTTTAAGAGCATATTTTACTGTAAACTTTGCAATGTTTACATAGCAAATTACACTTACATGTATTTTTGTTTTTGTTTTATTCAGAAACTGCAGACAGATAGAAAGCTTGAGTACATAAATGATAAGTTGCACTGATTTTAAAATTGTACCTAAATTATCAGTCTCAAATTTTTTCCCATACTCCATCAAAAATGTGTCTGAAAGGAAATCCCCCTTTGAATGATCTTTGTTAAAACATGTAAAGAAGCCCAGAGACCTTTCAAGTTTCTCAGAAATGATTTCAATTCATTTCACTTTTCTAGTTTAGATTCACAATAAATGTTGCCTCAGGTAATTTACCCAAATACCCAAACTGCGGAATAAGCTTTACTGTGGTATTGTTAATGATTATTCATCAAAATAATCTCTATTTTATCCATCTATCCATCCATTTTCTAACACCATTGTCCCTAGTGGGGTCGGGAGGTGCTGGTGCCGATCTCCAGCTAACGTTCCGGGCGAGAGGCGGGGTCACCCTGGACAGGTCGCCAGTCTGTCGCAGGGCAACACAGAGACAGACAGGACAAACAACCATGCAAACACACGCACACACCTAGGGAGAATTTAGAAAGACCTATTAACCTGACAGTCATGTTTTTGGACTGTGGGAGGAAGCCGGAGAACCCGGAGAGAACCCACCCATGCACAGGGAGAACATGCAAACTCAGTGCAGAAAGACCCTGGGCCGGGAATTGAACCCAGGACCGTCTTGCTGCAAGGCAACAGTGCTACCAACTGCGTCACTGTGCAGCCTTCTCTAGTTTATGATAATTTAAATAAGATTATAAAAAGAGGCTGGATGGATGGATCGATAAAAAGAGACATATGTATTTAATGGCTCACCAAATATATTATAACTGATAATATACTGAATTTAAAGTCAGTGATTATTCCCACATTTAATTACTTGCTGTTTTTAAAACATTATTAAGTCATTTAAATTATTATAGGGTATTTTATTTAATGCATGCATCTCCAATTTGATTTGAATAGTAGAATATATGAATAAAAATTTTACAAGTTTTTTATTTAATGAATTGTGGCACATACTTTTTCTTTCCAAATCTATTTAAAATATTACACTATGATACCATCATTCAACAAGAATGTGGATTCTATAGAAAAGGCATTTTGGAGGAGCTCTGCATTTCATGTATATGGCTAATAAAATCTCACTCTCTTCATATAATCATTACACTTTTAGTCTTTATCCGATTTAGTAAAAAATGTGCTTTTACACTCAAAGGAATTATTAGGTGAGAGGACCCCATTAGTGACACATTACAATAAAAGAAATGTATTCAAGGCCTTTGCTATGTAACACGTGAAAGTGAGCAGCAGGATTTTGAAATGAATTTAGAGGCTCAGCAGCAGCATGAAGAGAGACAGAACTGAGCTGCTGCAGAGTGTTTATCAGACAGCCTGCTTTCCTGGAGGCTGTGCTAGTTTCCCGGGATCCTCTGAACAGACTTTGAGATATGACAAGTGGGGGATCTCCTCTGGAAAGTGAGAGCAGACAGCAGCTGGATAGTTAAAATGTGGATTAGAGGAAGAACATGCAGCTGTTCCTGCAGGACTGGCTCCTTTGGCTTTCTGCGCTGTGAATCTCAGCACAGCTCTGACTGGACTTGGGCCAGGCGGATCCTCTGAGACCCAGTCGTCTTGGTTCATGTGTTTGGGTCTCTGCAGTTTCAGGTTTAGCCTGTGGGAGCATTTAATTAGAGCAACAGACTGCTTTGATGAATCACAAATGGTTGTTTGAAAGTTTTCCAGATCTTATGAAATTTGATTCAGCACGAGACTGTGCTCGGTCTTCTGGCTTCCAAGATATATTTTCTTTATCAGGAGGAAACTTAAGGATGATCAGAGCTTTGTGCCAGAAAATGTCAAGTCATCCAAGCAAACTGCAGGATATGTTGTCACTCCATCAGAACGGAAACAATATGAATAAATTATGGATAAATGGATAGATAAAGCTGCATATGATATATGTGACAAGATTGAGGTAGATGCAGGGAAAGATAATAAAGATAAGAAGAAAACTACAAGTGAAACAAGTAGAGGCGCAAGAAGAGAATAAGACAAGACAGGGAATGGATTAAGAAAAGCAACTCTCTCCATGTCCTATGCTTCATTTTCCCAAATATATTTCTACCAGTCATTGGGTAAGACTTGTGTGACTTTAGCCAACGAGAAGCAGAGGACAGTTTGTCAGCAAAGACTTGGAATGGAACATCAATAAATTCTTATTTTAAAAAAATCTGTTATTCAGATAGACAATGTAATCTCTGAGCTCTATTTTTGATATTACCACAATATTTTACTTTAACTAATTAGCCAGCCAGCTATGCCACATGTAGGCTGTAAATGGAATCAATTTTAAGTCACTTTTCCAGGCATATTAAGTCAATGTTTTACTCCCGATGATTTGGCTCACTGCCGTAATATAGTTTTAATGCAGAGGACATCTTAATAATTGTGTCTAGTTTTCTTTTTCTTGTTTTTGTTTTTATTCACAACTTCTTGTTTGCTTGCTTACTGACTTGATGGTCCTTGGCATGAACCAGGTTGTTTCTTTGTTCCATCATTTTGGATTCTTCCTTACCTTGTTGGCGTAGCACAACACAAGTTTTCTGGTTGGTTTTTCCCAACCAGAAAACTGGTGGTTTCTGGTTGGGAGAGGAGAACATTTCCCTTGCACCTGCTTTTTCATCTCTAAAGTGGTATCAATGAGTGACTACACATCCATTCCCTATTTATTTCAGATCCTTGACCATGCATAGTTAACATTTGTGGTTAACATCTGTAAACTCCATTGTCTCCCTTCCCATGCACCAGGGATGGAGCTGCTCAAGACCTGGATTAAGATTTTTACCACAGAGTTTGTTTACTTTTTTATATATAATTTTACCACATTCCGTGACCTCTAGTATCTCAGCTACTAAATAAATAAATATGGTAAAGGCAACATGAGAAGTTAATCTAACTGTCCAAATATTTTAACAATACTGAAATTGTTAATACCTCACACTCAATATATTGTATCTCAAAAATATTAACAGCAAGCTGTTCTTTTCAACTGAGTCCTTTGTGAACAGTTCTTTGACTTTAATTAGAGCTGCACCATGTATTGAATTACATCCGTATTATTTTCCTGAAAGGATACTGAATTTTGCTTTAAGTATTTTTACTGGAATTAAAACACAGTTTAAAAGTGTAAAATATGTTAAATATGAAACAAAACAGTTGGTTACCTTTTTACAGTGGGAAAAAAAAGCATCCAGGAATTAAAGCATCCTTCCAAACGAGGAAATACAATGAGATTCTTCTGTTTTCTGGGTCTATGTTTTAGGTTGCTGCCTTGGAGCCAAAGGTCACGTTGCTGCTTAATTAGTGAGATGTTTAAATCAGCTCCTGGCAACATAAACACAAAACTATGATGACAACAAGCCCCGAGTCTTGGTGGTTCATTTCTGCCCTGAGCCGTGATGCCTCTGCATTCATCCGAGATTTATCTGACATTTCTTCCACTGTGGATGAAGTGTGTCATGGCTCAAAGGCTGATTTTAAGAACTTAATGTTGAGTTATGATTGTTGGGGGGAGGGCCTGATAGGGAGGAACAGCTCTGGCTGTTGTTTTTGTTCTGATATGGGTCAGTGTTGATGAGCAAAACGGATGAATTTTCTTTCTCTTTGTAATTTCCATTTTCCTCTGGGAAATAATGTGAATTTCTCCATACTGCTGTGGGTCTGTTTGCTTGGCACAGGCTCATTATTCTGGATATTACTGTGGCAAGAGCCCACGAGCATGGGCGGTGAGGGGAGTGGACCTAAAATGAAAATATTGATGACCCTGAAGCCAGAAATATATAGCACAAAAAATAAAAAGAAAGATTTTAGAACTAAAGTGTTTCTAGCAAGAATAAAAATGAAGGTTTCTACAGTTGAGTGGTAAGCAATGTTTAAATTTCAGTCAAAAACATTACTATGATTTAAGTTTAGTTTATTTGAAATTATGCAACATCACAATGCCAGTTGAACAATTTAAATTCAACTGGCATAGAAATGAGCAATAACTGGTCATTAGATTATTTCTGAAGAGACAATTGTGCTTATTTCTACTTGGTTTGATGAAGTCATTATCTGAATCAACAGAGTTATTACTGTAAGCTCTCTAATAAAGTAAGAATCAAAACGTAAGATTTTTTGTAAGAATCTTACCCATGGGTGCCTTATGGGTATAGCATATACCCATAGCATAAAGCATATGGGTGCCTCAAACTGCGCGGGCCCGAGTTCTGCAACTTTGAATGTGTCCCTTGCCGTACACACTTAAATTATATGGTGAGTATCATGCAGTCAAACTCTACAAAGCTCTGCTAATTACCTAATATTGAATCCAAGTGTGTTGAAGCAGAGAGCCCTCTAAAGGTTTCAGGACACCGGTCCTTGAGGACTGAAATTTGAGACCACTGCAGTAAACTTTTTTTGAATATCAGTCAGTTTTCAGCTAAAGCAGGTGAATGCAATTTTAAAATCCATTGTATATCTTAAAGATTAGTTGAATGTATGACTGGACAAAGTCAGTTCTAATATAAACCATGAGTAATTCAAAAAGTTTGCACTTAAAGGAAATGTAAACATATTGTACTAAATGTATATTGTACAAGGTGAACAACATATATATATATTTTTATCTTGTCTGTCCTTTTAAATTGTAATAGTTATACTAACCCTTGCAGGAATATTTTGAGAATATGGCGTATTCTCAAAATGTTGTACTTTGAGCAAAAAATGTAGCCCAGCATTACCAGGTTAGTTTTTATACAGAAGTCGATCTCTTACTAAAAGTGTAGCACAGCTGTAGTTCCTCCTTAGACACTGGGAGATTTCAATGTTTTGCCAGGGTGTTTTCAACAGTGCAATAGCAGTGTTACCAAAGGGAAGCTGTGACATTAGACACAATAAAATAAATAAATCATTACTGTGACACACTTTGTTTTTCTTTGATTTTTGCCCTGGAGAAATTTGCTTTTGGACTTAGAACTGTCGTGATAGCTTTATTCACCACAAATAAATAAACAGAAGAAGGAAATCAGTGGATAGAAACACAATCTACTCATTTATGTTAAACAGCTTCCATATTAAGAGATTAAAATAGGATTAGAATGATTTTGCAACTGAACAATCCCTTCTTCTGGCCCAGGAGACATATTGAATGACCTATTATTTAAAATCTTTATTGAGGCAGGGACAAATTCATTATTAAAATGATTCAGCTTGCATTTGGGACTTCTGAACCTTCTGCCAAATTAATTAGGCTCATATTTAGAATCAATGATGTGTGACAGATCCAGCTTTTTGCACTGGTCATGATAATGACTGACCCCAGCTTCTTCAAATCAGCAACTGCGTACTGGTTGTGTTTCAATTCTAAGCATTGTCCCTTCATAAAGATGTGAAAATGTTGTAGCTTTGCTAGAACAGTTGTTGCATTGTAGAAAGAATATGACAAAAACCCTGCCTCTTTTTGCATCAACTTTCCATTTTCTTCCTGTGCAAGCATTGGTTTTGTCTATGTTGTTTGGCTTCTTGTCACCATTTCTTAAAAAAACTGTTTAGGCATGACAATTTAAGGCTGTCCATGTTTTTTTTTAAAGCTACTCATATGAAGAAGGAAAAAAAGATAATAGGATCATTAGAAAATTTCGTTACGTTATTTTTGTGAATAAAAAAATCGCAGAGAACAGTTCAATAGTATTTAAATCGTTAATCAAGAACAGAAAAGGAGTCTGGCTACAAAGGGAGGCTCTACTGGAGGTTTGAGACAACTTTGCGATTGGTAAAAAGAGCACAAACAAACAAGGAGAAACACTTTGAACATGCAAAAATCATCCAATCAAGTCTCACCACTTGTAGAGTCATTCTTGTTCTTTTATGCTGTAGTTGATAATGAAAAACAGCTGAACAGCACTGGAATAATGGCGATGAAAGGAGAAGACAACAAGAGAAAAGCACAACTACCCCTGTACTGTGACATTTTCTACAACTACCTAATCTCAATTGGGGTTAGGTGATAGCAATGGGCATCTGGACATATTGCAAGTCCATGATGAAGTCAATACAGTCACACATAAGACACAATCATTCACAAATACACACCCACTTATTTTCTAAAATGTCTAATTAATTTAACAAGTTTGTTGTTTTACTTGGGAGGAAGCCAAAGTAACTGAGGAAAACCCATGTATGAGAGAAAAACCTTACAAATCCAAACTCCATTTAACAGCTCAAACCGATTTAAAGTCAGGACACAGTTAATCTGGTAAACTATTACATTATATATATATGGGTGGTATTATTATTTTTCTTATAGATCTTTGTTTGCCATCTGGTCTAGAGCCCAGTTTTCTTGTCTTCATTTTGTTGCCCATTTTAATCCCGACGAGGTGTTAAGGTTGTCAGAAATTCAAACTGAATTCCAAGTATATATTTATTATTTAATGCATCTCTCCAAAAAGTAGCATCTAAGTATTAAACTGGATCTTTTAGATTAAACCGGATGTTTTTTTTCTTTCTTTTTTTTGGCAATATAATACACACTGCATTCCCTCAAATTGATGCTTCATCATTTATCTGGGGAAAGACATCAATGATGTTAAGCAGTGCAGTCAGAGTTTTTTTTTGTTAAATCAGTGATTTAAAGCAGGTTGGAACTTACATTAATCAAAATGAACTTGATAAGTTACTTTATTCTTGTCAAGCAATATACACATTTTATTAAAATGATTTTATTTCCTCAAATATTTTAAAACTTTAGCAACAATATTGTTTTTGTTTGTTTTATGTATTTTCTTCTTTTATTTTAGTTTTTTTGAGGAAAATAAAGAATATTTGGAATAGCCTTTGAAAAGGAGAAATAGGAGTCTGAGCTGAGCTAACAAGCCCAGACAGTATGATATTTCTTTGGCAGAATATACTTTTACATTCGGGAATAGATGGCTTTGATATGGGATGGAAATAATAAAACACTGTGTAATGAAGAAAGTAACACACTGCACAACGCAGCATCCAATATCTCCCGAATAAATCCTCATATGAAAGAGAAGCCTGAGCCCTGTGCTCACTTAGAAACCCGTCTTTTTTTGGTCTGTCAAGTGAAGAAAAAAAAAATCTCCCTTGAAGAAACACGGAAGTTTGTAATAAAGTGATTCTTTGTTGAAGAAAAGTCCTCCCAGTCAGCTGGTTATTGGTCTCACACTCTCTGGTCTAGTATTAGAGACTTCAGGGGTGATTGATGATAACTTCTTTTAATCAGAAAGGTGATTCATCAGAAGTTTATTGTTGTTATTGTTGTTGATGTTTTTATAATTCCAGGAGCTTGAGACAAACTGCTCCTATTCATTTTTAATCAGAAGATTAATGCTGCATAATTCGTTATTTCTTGCTATATTGTAATAATGTCTGAAATGTAAAAGCTAAACATCTATCTTTGCCAGAAACTTTAACCACTAAGGAAGTAAAAATCATTAGTTTCTTTAATTAACTTCAATCCACAATACATAAAATGAACTAAACCTGAAACAGAGGATTCTCAGGGTACAAAATTCCTTAATCAGTCCCTCATTCTTTATCTGTTTTCTGAAGAGGTAAGCTGTTTGCTATTACAGATCAATCGACATTTAGGAATTAGTCAGGGACGATACTCTCTGTGATCCATATGTTTTAAAATGAATTCACTTACCAGCTTCTTCAGTCAGGTGACCCTTACTTAAGGACAGGCAGTAAATGCTAATTATGGTGGATTTCTCTCTGAAATTCTTAGTAAAATGAGTCCCTTTAGGCATTTTTCAGAAGAACAGCAAAGAATTAAAAGAGTTTATTGGAAATGGGAAAACAAATAAAGAAAGGCAGAAATAATAGGTTTCTTGGCAGAATAATTTCAAATGCTTTTTATTGGAAACTAAATCAGAAAGATGGGAATGAAAACAAAGGACTATCATTTGAACGGATCCATTTCCTTTTGGTGGGAACCACTTATTATGTGCTGGATCATTAAAATAATTTAATAACCCTTTTGGCTTTACTCCGCAAGACTTATTTAGAAATGGTTGGATGGCGCATTGCCTTTACTGGGTGAACCTTTCCTGAAAGTCAAAGTCAAGGATGTTTTTTTGTTTGTTTTTTTTAATCACATAACCTTCACTTTGCTCCACACATTATTTAAGAATACAGTTGGGCTGCAGAGGACTTTTGATTTTATAATAGGCGAGTCATATTAGCAGCATACATGTGTCAGTTGGACAGAGTTTCAAGCAGCATGGAGTACATGTCAATTTGCTGCAGGCTCTGTCTACAACTGTTTAAATCTGCCGGCAGCAGGTGTCAAACTAAAGAGCAAAATTTGCTCTCCTCTGATTGAAATCTAGTACTAAATACTTCAAGAATTCCCTTCAAGTTTGGATGTTAAATCTGCCAAAGTAATTGCAGATAACAAGTGGCATATTATCAATGTCAGACAAAATTGAGAACTGTAGCAGCTCCAGAAGGCTTTGGCTAATCCAGAAGGCTTATTAGTGAATTTGAAATATTCAGTGCTGTTCATGCATGAAAACAATGTCGAGATATAAAACAAGCACTCATAACACAACTAATTAAATGTGCAAACATTGTCTGTTTAAAATATATCTATTTCGTTCTGTAGTTTTGTGCAGCACACAGACGAAGAAGTACAACTTGGTAATCTGAAAGAAGCAAGTAAATTATGAAAAATGTGAAAAATATAATGCAGCAGCTAAAACTGTATGGATAGATATGTTTTCGCTCTTGAAAAAGTTCAGATTAGGACTTAGTAAATCTAATAATATAGCAGCATTAATATTGGTATTGGCCAATGTTAGTAATTTTTTGGCGCTTGGATGTTTTTCAGGAATGGGAGAAGGTTGGTATTGTAATATCTGTTTGGTCATGTGACAGTGATAGTGATGCAGTTTAGGATTTACGGATGTTCAACTGAAGCGGAGAGGTAATGTCAGGGGTATGGTCATTTTTTCATGGTGATGAAAGAGTAAGAAACTTGACATGGAGAAAGTGTGCATTTACTTAATCTGTTCCCATTTGTAGTTTGTCTTTTTCTCTGCGAACCAGATAAATAGACAAACAAGCCCCAAAAAAGTTGACTTGAACATAGGCAAGTGATTTTACTGGCATTATCCACTGTATTTGTACTTATATTAAGGGAATGCTTCAGTGGCTTGGAATATCATCTTACATTCACATTTTACTGTCATACGGAAATAAACAAAGTACTTGAACTTACAGTTTGCTTTCCACACTGGTAATGTCTTTATATATTGAAGAATGAAATGTCAAGTACAAATAAATATATTGATTCAACCATTTTCTATGGTGTTTGGATTTCTTTTTTTCTAAAAGGAGCTTTATGTGACATGTGTTGGAAATATGTCCACATTTTCTTTTACATCTTACCCCATTAGTATTCACGCACACAAACCAACACGCGCGCTCACACGCAATACGCAAACAGACACTGGTACAGAACAGCAAACACAGCAGTATTGATCCAGCACTCGAGCATTTGCATTTGTGTACACACTTTATTCATGTCCAAGCTGCCTCTCTCTAACTGTTCCCTGCAGTCTAATTCAAATGGAGGGGCTGCAGTAAATTTACAGCGCGAACCAACGATATTAACTAAATTAAACAGTAAATTTGAGCCAGCCTTTTCTTTTTCGCTTCCCTGCTTTCCGTCTGAAAATAAGGTTAGTTCTTAGTCGAGAGCCGGATTTAATGCAAAGTGAACATAGCCGCCGTAAAGCTGTCGTCTGAATGGATACCTCAATTCTCTTGGCCTGCAGTATAGAATCATGACTGTGGTAAATTTTTCAAACGGAGATGGACAGATATTAGTTCAGCAGAATCTCCTCTCAGCTGATGGAGGTCAAGTTGGCAGAAATGTACTGATCCAACACATTTGATGTATCCTGTAACTTTAAAACCAAAACAATTACTGAAGGAAATGAACAAAACATGATACAAGTTTGATGATAAGAAAGATGGTAAAACTTTTGTATTCAAATTACCATAAATGTTTTCTTCCCAACTATGATGCTCCTAAATGAAAATTTTAAGAAACTAAGGTTTGTTTATTTATCAAAGAACTGCCTTTTTTGTTTAATCTTAAAATGCCAGGTTGGAATTAATGAAATAAAAATATAAAGTTTAACTTCTTAGAAGTTTTTTTTTTGTCAGCTTAACATATTTTTTCAGTCTTTTCACAAGACTAGCTGCAGGACTGTTAAAATGCTGCAAAAGTTACTGAACGATTACCGCGTGAGCTGGTTGTTATGAAAATAGACTCACCAGCAGTGCCATGAAAGACAAGTGAGTTAACATGGACTGATTCTAAAAGCAGCAGAGGCCCAAATGAAAGTATAAAAATATGTAGAAAGTGAATTTTAGATAATAGGTCCTCTTCAAAATTGTACACATCACAAATGTAAAAATGAGGGCATCATAAATTATGCAAAAACATTACTCAAATTTAATGTGACACATGCACATTTATTTTCTGAAAAAGAAAAAAAAAGATCGGACAGCTGCATATGCTTAAACTTTGTTTGAGGTACACAATTGAGCATGGTGTCAGAGTGAAGATAAAATTTTAGTATTCAGTAATTCAGTAATGTCTTTCAGCGTGTTCATGTTGACTTTAACATTTGACTTTGACTATTTGGATTAGGAAATGAAACTAGCTCTTTCTACTGTGCCATGTATTAGACACCCCTCTGACATATCTCATCTAGTTTTTCTCAAACAAATTGTAGTTAATTATTTTCCTGTTTTAAAAATTTTTCTTTTTTGGAGAGGAAAGTCTCCGTGAGATGACACTAATGAGGGAAAAAAAACATCTGTTTGTCCTGACCTCCAGAGCCAACTGGACAAAAACCTAGTTTCTGAAAGATTTCCAGCATACCCCAATTAAATAACCTCCTATCCTGGCTCATGTTGTACAAGAACAGCTTCCAATAAGTGACAGTGTGGGACAATGAAGTCAGATACTCCTTTTTAATGATCTCTTGTCTTTAAGGGTTTCACGAACAAGCATGAGACATCTTTGGGGAGGCGTCCAGTGTTTTAACAAACCACGGAAATATCCCTGAATCCCACCCACAGTGGAGTGTTCTCACACAACCATGAGAAAATGGGAACAACGTTGACTCCATGCTGTGACATCTAGGACTAAAGAAGTTGGTTCTTAAAATGAAAACTTATAATAAAAGAAATAAGTCAGTAAATGAGGCTCAAACTTTTTGCCATGACAGATGGACAGTTGTGGAAAACCAGGCAAAGGGATGGATTTTCTGGAACAATCATTCTTAGATAGCATGCAAGGACCAGCTCCCATTTTTACATCAAACCAGCGTTAAAGTCAGGTCAAGCTCCTATGTCTAACAGATTTTTTTTTTTCATTTTCTTCTTAATTAACTCTTCTGTCTCCATGTTTCTTTCTCAGACTACTCTGCACTATATTTAGATTTCAACTACCACTCTCATTTTGAATTTCAGACATTCGTTTTGATGAGTAACACAACACAAAAAGAAGTACAAATATAAACTAAGAGCGTAAAGAACTTTTGGCAAAAATATCTGAAGGTCTTTCACCTCAGCCACAGGATAACATCGGGTGTGCACCGGATCAAATTTGAGTCAAATTACAATAAACCATCTGTATTGATGCCATGAATCTGTGCCAAAATGACATGAAATTAACTGGGCCAAATGTCAGGTTAATTACTGCCAACATGTGCACTGTTATATGCTCATCCTGATTATACAGTATGCCTAGCCAAGCATGTGAGCCAGGTAGGGATTTAATTTAGTCTTATTTGTTCAGGACAATGCTTAATAATAATGTCCAAGATGAATATATTTTCAAATGAGCAAAATTCAATTACAAAAAAGAACATATAGTTTCAGTTTGTAATGTGATTCTTTACTTACAAAATGAATAAGATTCTTGTCTAATAACATTTGGTGATAGATGCACGAAAAAGAAATTAAAAAGTGAGTAATTAACTTTCATGCAGTAAAGCACCTTGAACCACTAAGTATTACTCCAGTCTTTATTTCCTTTTGGCCAAGGTGAAACACTTCTGCTATTGTCTCTTCTTCAGCAGTGGCTTATGAGAAGCAACGTAAGAGCTGTAGCCCTTTTGTGTGTGGTGATCCTGCAGAACTGACTGCCGCCACACTCCACAGCTTGTAAATCTCACCAAACTGACTCTCATTAACAATCCCATCGAAGCTGAAATTCACACTTTTTCTTGGGAGTTTTTTCTTCCGCTGCACTTTCCATCAATATGCTTGGGTAAAGCTTGTTTGGATGTCAGTGACTGTCTACCAAGGTCACACTTATGACTGTGTAGACCATGATATTTCTGTACAAGTATTTTGTTGTCTTAGAAAAAGGCAAATTATGGACAGCTGTCTTATCAATTCAAACAAGGAAACTTTGAGGAATGGAGAATTCAAGTGAAGACAAACATCATTAAGAACATGGCCCTGAACATGAGAAAACTAACATAAATATGGACGAAGAGTGATTAGTGAACTGGGATTAAAGGTGAGTATAATGCATGGCATCTCTGCAGAAGACATGCATATGGAGAACAAAAATATCTAACTGATATAAAAAGAGGGAAAATATGATACACAAGAAATAGTTGGCATACAACGAGAGAAAAAAATTCAAAACAGTAGGAATGACTCAAAAAATACCATCCAGAATTTAGAACTCAGCTAAAACTGAACCCCAAGTCCATGATAATATGCAAAGCAATTTCTTGAGTTGCAGAATATTGAGTTCCCATTAACTGCAAGCCATAATCATTGAAATCCACACAGAAAACTGTACACCACTCAGTGCATAATTAATCTATATACAGAGAGTTTTACATTTTGGTTTGTATTTCTAAAATCACTACAAATCAATACATTTTTATGATATATTAAATAATAATTTAATGAGATGGGCACTTACTTTGCACTGAAACTCCAGACTTCAGATACAAGCAACTAGCAATTTACAACAAATATATATATATACATATATATATATATATATATTTATTTTTATTTTTTTTAAGTTTGCCACCAATACCGCTACAGAGTCTGTTTTCACCTAATAAAGGAAACATGAGCTGTCAATAAAATGAAAGTCAGGTGATGTTGCTTTAACAATAGGCTAAAGTCTACAGACTCCTCTCCAGTCACAGCAGACCCCAATTAGTCACTAGTAGCTCCATAAATGCTGATATTAAGCTGTGAAGTCCAACCTCACGGAACAGCAAATAAAAGTGAATAAATATATTATAAATTGAAAGAACTTCTTGAAGTTCCCACAGTTTCTACATTTACATGGATTAAAGTAGGCACAAGGCTCTTGGGAACAGCATCCACTCTGGTGTTGGGCTTTCCACCACAGCACTTTGGAACTTGGCAGCTGGGATTTACTCCCACTCATCCACTAGGGCATTGTACACCATTAAACTTCACAGCTTCTGCAGGACTGAGCTCTTTATAGTGCCATCTTTGATACATGAGGCAATGCATTCAAATTAGGCTGTACTGTGAATAAAAGATTTTCCCAAAGCCAAAAGTACTCAGTGCTGAGTGGACAGGATTGTTTGAATGCACTTGGCAGACTTTTACTGTTTCAAAACTATGAACAAAGATAATGTATAGCAGCTGCTTGTACAGTCGGAGCAGAAATCCACATTCTGTTTGGATTACCTCCAGAGGTATAAAATAAATTGGTAATTTCAGAAAAAGATCATCCAGCACTTCTCAATAAATTACTTTTAAGAACTCTGCATAGAACTAAAAAATATTGGCTTTACTCTTTCATAGAGTTGCTTAAAAGAAGTTACACAGAAATGTGGAGACCGTTGGATTGGTTACAAACTGCTCTGTATTCTTCAACCTTCAGAAAACTTCACAACATTGTTATGTATCACAAAGCCTTGTGGTTTTACTTCTTAGATTTGACATAGAGCTTTTTTTAAAACTCCATCATTATCAAGATAGTTGCAAAAAAAATTTAAAGTTAATGGTCAATCTTGTGACATTTGTAGAGCTTGTCTGCATGAGAAATCACACTGAGCTGAAAATAATCAAGGTACACACACTGGGTGTTACATCTAGTTATTTTTCTCTTTTTATCAGCTAATTTACCTGCACTGTAGTAATAAGTGAGTCCAATCTAAAAAGCCTTTTGCATCCAGAAGCCTTCACGTGCATTGATGATCGAGGGGGAGCAACAAAAGTAATCACGCTGATCCATTTGAAATTGTTTCAGTTGATTTGGGGGGTGATAAAGACCCACGGTGATGAAATGCAGCAACAAACTGAGAGAAGAAAATTACAAATTTGTGCAGAGCAGATATGAAAACATCAGCGGGCCTCATGCTAAAATGAAAGTGAGGAAACGTCAAAAAGTCTGATGACAAGCGACAGCGGTGTTCAGCCTGATAAGGAAGCTAAATGACAAGAGAGCACAGTGTGGTGGGGAAGTGGAGAGGACGAAGATGTGCAGAAAATGACAAAGCATAGGAATAAATGAAAATAGCCTCGGCGCAGTGAAATGAAATCGACGTGGTGAGAGATGCAACTGATCAGCAGGACAACAGACGAGAAAAAGGAAAAGTCCGTTTTTCAGTCTGACTAAAGAATAATTCTGCTGTATAAGCCACACTTTTATCTTCACAGCATCGTTGGGAACCAACAACAAAGTATGCACTTAGATATTGTTCAACTCTGTGGCGCTACCGCTATATATATATGTCCGGTAAGTCTGAACCAATCGCTTCTCCCTTAACGCTGAGGATATTCAGACTTCAGACTCATTTTCCTATCTGACACTACTCCTCCTTCTCTGCATCATGTACACCAATATAGTCACCTGACACTTTGCTAATTACATTAGTTGCTAGTGTTGCAAAAGGCTGTTTTGTCTTTTAAAAAACAGCCTTGATTCTTGATGCCACAAATTCAACAATGCATCACAAAGATTCCACAGAGATTTTTACTCATATTAAAATGACAAAAACACGCAGTTGGTGCTGATTTGTTTGCTTTTTATTTTTGTTTCAAGGCTTCTGCTTTACCAATACTGAAATTTGCTCTATTGGTTTTCAGCATAGTGACTGGAGTGAAATGGATTCATTGTAATGTTTTAGAAATCAGTTTGAGGTTATTTATTTTTTTGTGACATGATATTATCTTGTTCATATTAGCCATAAAAAGATGGGTACACTGTATTCATTAAAGGATGGATATGGCCATAGACCTTGTTAAGTTGCACCATAGCATTAGCATTATCCCACCGCAGCCATCCAGAGCCTTTGAAACAAGGTGGGATTGATCCATAATTTGCTCACACTCATTTTTACCACATCATCTGAATATTGATTCTGAAATGGAGACTAAATGGACCAGGAAACATGCTTCTTTCACAAACAACCATACAAATGCAACTCGAACCTCCTCTCTTCAACATTCTGATGCTTGATTTTAGCATCAGCGTCTTTACATGCCTAAATGCTTGCTTTATTGATTGTGTTGTTATTGGCATATATGGGATTAAACAATTTAATAAAAGAGGACAGTTAGAGTAGGTCTAAGGATTTGCTTCTCCTGCAATTTAAAAAAAAAATTCTGCACCTGAATCTACTTCAGTTAAAATGTTCTCTAATTCTGTTTTTTGTGGTGATGGTTTCCCTCATTTTCTTCCATTCTAAAAGTAGTGTTGTGTTGAAATTAGGTTTTCATATCAGATCCAAATTTCTCATGAGATGAGTTCGCAGAAGCAGGTGTTACAGATTCTATCAGCACTGCAGTCGCCTCTGAAAACACCCTGGTGTCACTGCCCTGTTCCTGTTCTTGCTGTTTCTCACATTTGTGATTTTTGATCCTAATTGACCACTGGCTGTCCAACAAATTGCTCTTCAGAGATAATAAAGATTTACTTCAGAGCGCGGTTTGGACCGGGCATCACCTGCTCAATTCAAACCCTCTGTGATTTTCCATGAGCGTCTCTAATTACTCTCAGCCAAATATCCTTTTGTGCTCAGCTGTGAATCGAGACAGCGGTGTCCTGACTCTAACTCTCCTCCTCTTTGTAATCTTTATTGACCCATTATCCTGCCGTGTCCTCCAGAAAAGACTCTTTTAATACTGGTATCACCACAGGCATTATGCGTCGTCCTTCATGTTGTCATGCCCCTACAAGTACATCTGTCCAACAGCTCATACAAATATTTTAAAACATGTTTTTCATTTTCCTGACTGAGCCAGGTTGCATACATTCAAGATAGTGCTGTCCTAACCAGGCATTTAGTAAAAACGTTTTATCAGACAGCAAATTAAAAAGCTAAACCACTTTGGGCCCAAAGTTTTTGAAGTTTTACAAAGACTTTTTATTTTAATTCATAAAAAGTTGAAGCAAAATACTACTTCACCAAAGTCTTTCATTAGGTCAAGATTTATTTTAAAACTTACAAGGAAAATATGACTGCCCAGAACCAGTCGTCTCTGTAAATTACTCAAATCCATCACTGTATTAGTTCTTCTAATAATTATAAAATAACTTGTGTTAGCTGAAATACTTCCCTCTCTCCATTAGAGTTTGCGGACTTCAGAAAAAAGATTACATTTTGTTTTTCACTCACCAGTTTGTATGACCTTTCAACTCTTAGCTTTTGTGTTAATATAACATGCAAACATCACATTCGGTCTATGTGGAAGTGATCTTTGACAATGTTGGGATAAAGTCAAACATACGTGAAAAGCTTTTAATTTTGGAATATGGTTCTTATGCCACAAGTCTTAGAGTCAAGCAATACAATAAAAGGCATTTAACAACCATGCAATATTTTTTAAGTTAAAAATTATTACCGTAATTTCCGGACTATAAGCCGCGACTTTTGTCACACGCTTTACACCTCTGCTTATATAATGATGTGGCCTATTTGTGTATCTGTGAAGACATTCAGAGGTGAACTTGTTGGAATCCTGTAGATCTTTGTTCTGGTGCATGGCACAAGAATCCCTCAGTTTAACTTCATAAACTGTATGTATGAATGCTCTTTCAGGATTTTCTTGGATGCTAGTAGAATTCTGTTTTTCAGGGCCCTGGCACAGCATGTGAACCCCACACCATCAAACAGCCTCAACCATGTTTAGCTGTCAGAATGATGTTCAGTTTCTGTCTCATAAATTCACAAAATATTTTTCTAAATGTCTTTTTTGGTAAATGTGAAACAGGTCTTTTCATTCTCTTCGGTTAGCAGTGTTCTTTGCCCTAGAACATGGAGCCCATTTTTTGGTCAGTTTCTTTGTTATTCAATTGTAAACACGGACCTTAACTTAGGTAAACTAAGCCTGCGGTGGCTATGATGTTCTGGGTTCTCATTTGCAGTTAATTTATGATTTTACAAGGTGGCAATGATTATTTTCATATTGAGCCATTTTGGCTTGGACAATTTTTTGTACCTAATAAATTTAATCATCATTTGAAGACAGCTATTATCTTAAGGTTATCTTTTTTTTATATTCTCAAGTGTTTGATGATCTGAAACATTTAAGTGTGGCAAAAGAAAAAAGGAAGAAAGCTGAAAAGAGACAAACACTTTTCACAACTCTGTAAATGTGGAAATCTCTGTATTATTTTACAACAGAGATTATAGAATTCAAATAGAATCAAATGTAGTTGAAAACAGGAGTTTCAATAAGAAGATGAAAAGCCATATGGACAGAGATATGTACTTCACTAAAGAACAGGTGCTTTGCTGAATTTCTTAAACATGACATTCGGAAATATAAATCCAAGTTACAAAATGTACACTTGGTTTCCATGACAGTTTAGAAATAATTTTATTGGATATTTTTCAACAAACAAACATGACCTGAAAGGACTGAAAGAAAAAGTAAAGCTGGACGAAAACAAGAAAGAAATTATATTTGCCTTTTATGCAAGTTAGTTTTCACATCTCCCTACTGCAACATATCCACACAAAACCCTCCAATAACCCAGAATTGTGTTTTTTTTTCACCCTTTATTTGGTTGCGGTTTGCTTTACTCTTAAAAACAAAGTGTTGGGGCTTACCGTAGTGAATCTTCACGCTAGTATGTAGAAAAGTCTTTATAGCGAGGCGCTACACACACAGCAGTAACACCAAGGGTGGATAAAAGACTTCCTCCTCCTTCAGTGCTGACAGGATGGCTTAAAGAGCTGATTCAGACATCAGTCAACACTCTGTGCTACAAGATTAACACGGCTTTATTTGGACTATTCAAACAAGGTAGCTGTGAATGTATGAGGACTTCCTGTGAAACGCTAATTACACAGGAACAACAGTCTTAATACAACTGTGAATGTGCTCAGCATCTTCATCATGTTAGTTTGTGAACGGAAGCAAACATACTGTGGATAATTACAGTTACATTATAAAGTAAGATGAGATTTTGTGCATCTAATATTAGTGATGAAACTGTAATACAAAATTGAAGCATGTTAAGGTTGTAACAGAAATGTTGTTGAAAGAGAATTGAATGCAATTTTTGAACTGACCAAACATTTATAACACTTTTTTTCTGCACAGGGAAAATGTAATACAGTGACACAACTGGCCGATTTAATCCTGTCCAGTCCTCTCTATAACCATCAGGCATGTGTGACATCAATTTTGTCCTTTGCATTTGTCCCTAAGTGCCTGAAAAGTTGTTCTCTGAATGTCCCAATGCAGTTTAAATTTCTGAACTTGCAGGGAGGCAAAATAATACTGCCGAAAAGGTCAAAGGGTGGCGCCAAACATACAGTTTGTAAACAAAGCAAAGGTGTAGATAAAGAGGACTAAGAACATTTTATCTTTACATGTCTGCTGATTTCCCTCTGTGAATAATACAACTCACAAGACAGAAAGGTCAGAAAGAAAGCTAAATATATACTTCATTTCGTTGTTAGTATAAAACATAATATTTTTTATGAAGGTGAAGCACAAAACAAAGTTGTTTTATTCTTCCCTGTTCCATCAAAATTATTAGCATGAGAAATATACATTGTTCATTCTTCTATAGTAGCACAAAAGTGTTGGGATGTGTGGGAGTTTAAAGTCTTGAGTATGCTCAGGTGAAAAACTGTAAGATCATTAAAAAGTAGATTTAAAAAATGTGGTTATTTGTTTGTTTTTGAAGTGGAGTGTATTCCACTACACAAAGTTTTTGACATGATATGTGTTTATCTGAAGACCCATTGCAGTATGCTTCAATAATTGACTCCTGGAAATTTCATGTGCAACAAGAGAAGGCAAACTGTTTCTTTTTCTTTTACCCTTTGGTACTGATCCTACCTGTGACTGTTGATTGCTTGTACCACATTGGTCATGTCATTGCCCGATTATAACAAACAAAATGACGCAACATATTTCCCTCACAATATTTTCTTTGTACTATCTCTCTAGCAGTTTCTATAGACAGTACAGAGTGTGTGTCAGTGCCTTGCTCGTGGGTCTATGCACTGTTGTGCCTATAGATCACAGTGTTTCACAGTGGGAAACCCATCACTGCCTGCTACTGAACTGACACCTTCTGCTGTAAGTCATTCTCTAAGACTGTCTTCCTGCCACTTTGCTGGCTCATCCAGGATGACACTGCCGATTAAAATCCTCAAATTGACTCCCAACACAAGTTCCTGTCTCATCCTCAATTCCCTGCGGGGATCATTAAAACTCCATCTTACACCAAACTCAGACCAGGAAGATTTCCTTGTCCTGTACGCAAACTCTGAGAGGCCTGATGAAGCTGCTGAGTCTGCTCTCATAACAAGGTGCATAGGTGAACCCAGGCGTCTGAATCATTCTAGAGAAGTTTCACAACCACTTTGAGATAGCACTCTATTAAGAGTCAAAGTCTGGGATTCTGAGGTTCAACCATTGGAACTGAACTGAACACACAAGACAGGACACATGAACCTAGAATTGTAAGCAATAGACTTTTTTGTTCACATCTGAAGTTCCAAATTTGTTTTCAGTTTAAAAGTCTGAAAAACAAGGTTGTTTTATTGGAACTCTGAAGAAGAAAAAAATATTTTGTGAACACTTACAACTGAACACATGTAGTCACTTTCATTTCCTCACTTTGCAGTAGAAACATTGACCAAGTATAAAGAACTCCTTTAAATGTGCTAATCAGGACAAGGCTGTTTGTTACTACCAGAACCTTGATTTAAGTGTTGCTATTAGCATTACATCTCCCCAAGGAATTTGGGAAGCAGGAATACAAACCATTTACATTTAAAACAGGCTATTTTTTGTCGAGTTTATTCTACTTCTCTTGAAAAAAAAATTTTTACTCTTTTATACTTTTCACTGTATCGCTATATATATTTTTTTCAGGCATGGCAATGCATTGGATTCCCTCATGATGATAAAAAGCATATATAGGTTTCCCTTCTGGAGTTGTTAGTTATGTACCGTAACAAGCAAAGTATATATGCCCTAAAGTTTGGTTTTAACGTGCATCTAGTTTGCTACGATGGGCTAATGCGTTTCACTGGAGAGCTATTTATTATAAAGAGGACTGAACAGATTTTCATCAAATTTGGATAACATTTTACTAATGTATTGGTTGACTAAATTGGACTACCTTAGAGCAAAAAAAATAAATTTGTGCTCAGCAGCCCATGCTCTTTTTACCATGTTTACAGTTTAACTTTTTTTTAAAAAAAAAAGCTAAATAGCAATATCTCGTGTAATCAGGGTATTTGTTTTCCATTTTTATTCCCATTGGAATTTCCCATTTCTATTATCGTCCTTGTTATGTAGTTGATTTTTTCTTTATCGTTATATTTTTGTGGTTGAAATTTAGATTTCCAAGTTATTTTTTATTAAATAAATATTTATTATTTATTTGCATTTTCTTTTCTTTTAACCGATTTAAAAATTTATTTAAAAAGGCCGTCCATTTATTTGTCTTTTGTTCAAGTATTTAGTTTCTTGCCACTAAGTTCATTAGCTCTCATGTAACGTCACTGTGTTGTCACGTGACTGGTAGCCGGTAGGTACCATTACCAGTCACGTGACAACACAGTGACGTATGCTATTATACGCATAGCCATAATATCGATTTTAAGATGGGGAAACATCTTACTGGTTTATGTAGTTGGTGTGATTCTGTAGAAACAATGGGACATGTTTTTATTAGTTGTAGAAAATATGTAAATCAAAGACGATTATTAAAAACGGAATTAGGTTTTAATAGGGAATTGAAATTTGAGAATGTGGTTGATCAGTTAAATAGTACTGAGGGGAAAAAGAAGATCTTTTGTTTTTAAAAAAATACTGGGCTCATTATGAGAATTTGAGGTATAGATATTAGGATTCAATAGATGGCAGTAGTGCAACAATAATGGATGCAAGCTGCAGTTAAAATCTAAAGAAGAAGAAGAAGAAGAAGAAGAAGAAGACCGCAGGTAGGCTTCAAACCGTTTGTTACCCTTTTATCTATTGCTTACGTTCTGACTGATCTACCTCTTAACTTTTAGATATCTGTGTTTGTGGGGAAAAAAAATACTTAGGCTAATTGATGAAACTGGTAAAACTGGTGAGTGTTTTGTTTCTAGAGGTAGCATGCTAGCGCTAGCCTCCAGGTTGTTGTTTAGGACTTTGTGTTAAATCAGTGCTATTGCTAACAAACCTTATTTCAATGAGGGTCATTCTATTTATATTAGGAACTTATTTTACTATAGTAAAGATATTTGAAAACATGTATATGTTTTTAATCGATATACTGATATAATGGTTTTGATATTGATAAAACCCAGGTTTATTTATGTTTCGGTCTGTTTTTAGGCCTGTTCCATGTCTGTTGGTGTGCTGACCAAGCTGACGTCGAGCTAATCCTACTCCAAACCAGGAGATCTGTTGAATCCTGACAACTCCTTCCAGTGCGGTAGGAGGCATTCTAGCCTAAATCTTCATTCTCCCTCTGGACTGAAACTGGATTCTGACAAGAATTTATTTATTCTCAACAAGGAGTTGAACTGTTTAGTACGGAAGAGGATTAGGGCCACCGAAAAAAAATAAATAAATGGCAGGATTTTTTTTTTTCAGTAGCTCAGGAAAAAAAATCTGAGGACAAAAAAAATTTTCCTAAAAAAAAATTTTTTTTCAGACGAAATTTTTTTTCCTCAAAAAAAAAATAATAATTTTTTTTTTCTCTTAAAAAAAAAATTTTTAAAAATGCATTTTTTCTCTAAAAAAAAAAAAAAAAAAAAATTTCTTTGTCTGAAAAT
>CAEFZX010026542.1:0-76961 GCA_903066825.1 Alfaro cultratus | reverse complement strand
GAATTTTAGATCTTTGAGTCCATCTCATGAAAAATGGGAGCAAAAACAAAAGTGTTGCGTTTATATTTTTGTTGAGTGTAATATACTGTAGTATATTTTCAAAACCTCCATTATGATGGCAAAGAAACATGTTCAAATTCAGGTGTAAACATGAAACTGGATCTTATCTATATGACCTTAGAGAGACAAACATCCTGAAAGAGGAGAGAAGCTACATCAACCCAAACTGACTCGTCTTTTGCTTATTTGTAGAGGAAGAGGCATCAGGGAACATCCTCTGGTCTGAACACAGTTTAGTCAACTTTAGTTAAGAAAAATATATTTTTCTGTGTTTATCTTCCAAAGATGCTGTGGATTCTGTTCTTCGTCTGTCTGATTGGTAAGCTGCTCATTTACTTTATAGTTTAATGTTACAAATCATAAAACTGTTGTAAGAGTTTAGTTTTACCTCATACTTTGCTTCACAGTATAAATGAAGTCATACTTCATAAAACTAGTTTAATTTCAGGGCTTGAAGCTGAAGATTATGGATATGTATGATAGCTGAAAGCTGCTCTGAATGTTTCGCTATCAAAACTGTAATTTATTTTTAATTTTTCTTTGATAGAAGGCTGCGTATAAGTCAGGACATAAGATGTGTATTTTGCTTTGATTCATTTATTGTTTAACTATTCATTAAATGAATTCAATAGTTATCCACAATAATGAATTTATTGAGGATAACTATTATGTGAAGATAAGTAAAAAACTGTCATGTGAAGATCGACACTCTGAAGCTAAATGCTCTGTTATTTGAAAGTTTCGTCCACAGAAAACTGCAACACACCAAACATAAATCTGACGGACAAGAGAGCAAATCAGTGTACAACCTTTGATAAAGTATCACCGCTCACTGCTGACAGAGCCTTTGATGGGGATCAATCAATTTGCTCTCACACCAAGTATCAGACTAACCCCTGGTGGTCTGTAGACCTGCAGGGTGTTTACAGCACTTCCTGTATCTCCATCTACAATTTTCATCAGTATAATGATGCGACTGATATATCAGGTGCCAAGATCTACATCGGGACTCTCGTCAGAACGACGACACCAACAACAAGCTGCGAGAGTCTCATGTTACCTTAAACTGATTCATTTCATATTTTAGGATGTTGCATCTGTATCACTTGATGCAACCATTTGTTTATAGACCTTAAAAATGCATGTTTGTTCATTTGGTCACAGCAGGATTTTGCATTAACTTTTTCATATGTCACAGTACTCTTTTTCCAGGGCTGATCGCCTCGAAGTGCTGATTGTGGTTAGTTTTTCCATTAAACTCAGTCGATATCATGATGTCTGCGCAGGTCCTGAAAGTGAATAAAAGCAAAATGTTGCATCTTAGTTTTGTTTACATGTTTGTGTACCAAAGAGGAAATATTTATCTTCATGGCAAGCTGTATACACTAGAATAAATGTGATGTTTTTGTCCTGTTAGCAGTTTGGTTAATTTTTCTCTCTCATATCCAGGGTTCAAAACATCACGGACTTCAAAACAAACCAGATCAACGTCTATAAGTTTCCTTCATCAGTGTCGGGGCGATACGTCACTGTGATCATACCAGGAAATAAATTTATGGTTCTGTGTAAAGTGAACATCACTGGCACAAAAACGGGTATGTGATCCATGTTCACTAACTCTCGCCATGAAAAGACACATAAAATGATTTGTGATCATTTCAGCTTTTAAGAAAACCAACAAGCTGTTAATTAATGTAAACATATCAAATTACTGTAACATTTGAATAAGCTGCTGTATACCAGCAGCCTATTTTTGTATTTAGAAATGTGAAATGTTAGGCTTAAATGTCTTTTGTATCATAAATCACTGGATTTGCTTTACTTTGTTTTACAAAACATATTTAATGTTCTTTTTTAAGCTTCACCTTTTCTGCTGATTGACCAAAACAAGACCTGGGAAGAAGCTCTGAACTACTGCAGAGATAAACACAGAGATCTGGCCTCCATCTTGGATGAACAGATGCAGACGTTTGCTGAGCTGGAGGCTGAGAAAGCCAACAGTCCCTTCGTATGGATCGGACTTCACTACACCTCCTCCCTCCAATACTGGTTCTGGGTTGATGACTATTTTGTTAAATTTGAACACTGGGGTTCCAGCGAACCAGAAGTAAACTGTGACACCAGTGGAGCCATGCAGAAAGAAGGAGACCAGTTGTGGTTTAGCAAGTCTGAACATGATACGTTTAATTTTATCTGTGCTGTAAATTAAGTCTGAGTTCTGGTAAATTTACTTTCAGTGAATCATCAGGTGAAAACTAGTATTGGTTTGGTCATAGAAAAACTTTGTTTCTGACAATTTTAGAAACATTTAGAATGTTTCTTTTTCTCTGTTCTGTATTGTGTCCATCTTCACATTTGACTTTCATTCATCTTTCATTCATTTCTGGAGCCTAATCATTACCAGTAGATGCCAAACCCAACACCTAACTTCAACAATGTGCTGCAGACAGAAAGGGGACTTGCCACCAGAAAAATCAGACTTCCTGGTTGTTCCTTTATGTAACAAAACAACAATCAAATTAATCATTTCAGGCGATTTGTTTTTTGTGGTTGTTCATCACAATTCAGAAATGGTGCATATTTGGCATACTAGCACATGGAGTGAAAGATTTTTTTTAAACTTTTCACAGTGAGACTGCGCATAAAAAAATTTAAATGTTATTAAAATAGTTGGTACAACACCGTTTTTATATTTTAGCAGCTATTTTATTAAAACCTATATAATGGCAAGTCTGGCCACAAATATCCAACAACTTGTATCCAAAACAACAGTCTGGTGTTCACTCGTTTAAGGACCACATAAGCAGATATTCAGGCAATACTAGAACAGTCAAAGCCTTGTGAATACAGTTAGTTATGGAAATGCAGTTTATCGAACTTCTTCCAATGTTTCCTCATTGAGCAGCTGATCATGATTATAGTAGACGTAAAAGCTTGAAGTAGCAACACAGTGAAGGTCAGTGACACCCAGGTCAGGGGAGATGAAGGAGTTGATCCATAGTGAAGAAATGCACCTTCTCATATCCTGAAGAATTGGCTCCTAATGTATTACAAGCATCTGTATTGCGCTCAGACATGACACCAGAGAGAGAGAGCAGCTAGAAAACATGAGCCTCTCATTTGTTTAATCATAATCTTTAAAAATGTATATTTTATGTTTTCTTTAAACAAACCTTTCACAACTTGTCTATATTATCGACTGTTATAGAGAACGTTAACAGTGTCCTGCATGTTGTAGATGTGTCTTTTCCAAAACACCTGATACAAATGGTAGCATTAGCTCATCCAGTGCTGCAGAAGCCTGTTAATCATTCATTTATTTATTTAATCCAGGTTTTTGACAGAACGGAGACACCTAAGACATGCTGGACAGTCCGACCTGAGGACCAGGATTGATTGTTTTAAAGTATTTCATTGACACTTTCATATTGTAGATTTCCGGCTGAAGGCATCCATACATGAACACATGCATTATTCAATAAATTATTACTCACCATAAGTCATGTTTGTTCATTTCTACTTTGTACTACATTTCTGTCCAGTCTGGCAGCGGTGGCTCGTGCAATTGGTTCATGGGCTTTCAGAGGGACCAATTTAATCCACCACTGTAATAAATTTTTAATTGCACCAGTGTTATATCTCCATCAAGCCGAAGGGCAACAAACAACAACCAGAATGAAGTTAATAATACTTATTGTTACACACATAAGAGGATTCCCCATTAACTTCATCCGTTTGTTGTCAACCCGACAATGTTTGGCCCAAATTGAACCACTTCTGGTGGACAAACCTGCATAAACCACTAAAATGTCCACTGCAAATTTAAGATGCACTTGATTCACTGCAAGCACGATCACATGCAATTCAAACTGGAGATCACACCAAACAGGATCGGGCCTCAACTATTTAAGATTAACAGCGACATAGGATATAAATATTCAGGGACGTGACCCAAAAACAGAGGACAAAACAAACAAAATAAATGAAAAGCTGTTAGCACGCCCTCACAAGTACTACCAGGAGACAAACAATCCTAACTGGGCGGACTAACAAAAGAGAAAACCAAACTCTAAAAGGACAGCAGGAAGCAGTGCTAAAGCTGTAAAAACAAAAACACAAAAATTACTAAATGCTTATTAAATCATTTCAATAAAGTCAAGGAAATTAACACTTGGCCTCCACCCTTCCAGCTTCCCTTTTCTGGAGGCTCAGAGTGTGGAGAGTGTGACACCTAATGGTGCCACCTGTTACACAAGTCAAACATTTATGCAAATTCAGGTGCACAGCAATTTTGAGGTGGAGGTTGGTATGACATTTTTGGTTTGCAGAATTCAGATTCCCAACAACTTTAGGAGAGTTTATTTTTAAATCTACAACTTTGAAAACATGGGAGGTTGTACTTTAGGCTGCAGGTTACTTCGATTTAACATTTAACCCTCTAAGGTGGAGCAGAAGAGGGCTTCCTTATCAAACCTGAACAATTTTAATGTGTGCGCGAGTGTGTGTGTGTGCGTGTGTGTGTGTGTGTGTGTGTGTGTGTGTGTGTGTGTGTGTGTGTGTGGGTGTGTGTGTGTGGGTGTGTGTGTGTGTGTGTGTGTGTGTGTGTGTGTGTGTGTGTGTGTGTGTGTGTGTGTGTGTGTGTGTGTGTGTTTGACACGGGTGTCTGCTGCAGGCGGAGCTGCAGGGAGAAGGGAGGATCAGCACTCCACTGGAGCTCAGCTTCAAAATGGCGCTGTCTTTTTCTCTCACCGTCGCTGTGATGTAATACAATAGAAAACTTTTTTTTTTCACAGCATCAGATCTGTAAATAATCTGCAACTCAGCTGCACAGTGGTGATGTTCTTAACATGAAGAATTGCTCTATTAAATCAATCCCCGCCCTGTCAAAAACCCAGTTCCTGAATCAGTCATGGTGCATCCGGCTTGCGAGGCTTTGAATCAGCAGCATCAAAATAAACCACAATAAGTGCTTCATAGAAATCCTCCTGGATGACTCAACACAGTCTTTGTTGCTCCAGATTTCTCTTCCATTTTTGCAGAGAACTGTACGTAGAAGTTTCAGTGGGATTAAAATCCTCAAAAGTTTTATAAATGTCTTGTTTTTACTGTGATTTCTACAGGAAAGTCAACTCTCAGTTCAAGCCCTGTTTTAAAAATGCTTGAAATTATGGTCATGAGTTAAAGTTTCTTTGGTGGTACATGTAAAAATAAGAGAACCTCTGTTGCAGATGGAAATATATAGTCTACCACAGGCTCATCTATCAAAAAATTATCTCAGAAAAAAATAAATAATGAAAAGCTCTCTGTTTAAAGAGCCTCTTTGTCAGCCAACCAGGACACATTTACATCTCTTCATGACAGGAAAATGTAGACGAGTCACGAACAGCTGTACTGTCATTTGTTTATTTTTCACTTGCGGAAATCAGATGCAAACATTTGGTTTTAAATGTACTTCTGAAGTAAAATATCTACATTTGGATCAGGTTGGACCAGTAGACAACATTTTGTTCCAACTTTGAAACACTGACAAGTAAAAGCTGAGGTGTGACTGAGAATCATAAAACAGCTGAGAGTGATCGACGGCGTCCCAAAGGTGAGTGAATTCAACATGACCAGATGAGACGCCTGCTATTGGTTTCATAATGGGAAAGTTATTTGTGCAAACAACTTTTTTCCTCAAATTTTATTCAGTCATCTGTGATTCATTTATGAAGAACAAATTCAGAAACCATCTAAGATGATGTGGAGACTGTTACCCATCCTACTGATTGGTGAGTTGCTCATTTCATCCAGAACGTTTCTATATTTTGGGAAATAAAATGTTTAAAAAAGCATTTGTACTTTGCTATAGTTTACAACAGGACAGAGAAAAACATGTGAAAATATAAATGACACAGCTAAACAGTGAAAACCAGAGAAGAATTGTGTCCTTATTAACTAAAAGTTGTTAAATAATTAAAAATGAGACTTTTACCACACTTCACAGGAAAGCTGTATGTGACTCAGCAGACAACAGGTGAGACCAAATAAATCACCTTATGTTTTTTTTTATCATGTTATGAAATTCTGAAAGGACATGTCTGATCGTCTCTTTTATTTATAGATGGCTGCAACCAGCCAATGATAGATCTGACTGACAAGAACGCATCTCAGTCTTTGACCTTCGCTAACAAATACAGCCGACTAACCAAAGCTGACAGAGCCTCTGACGGGAATCGCTCCACATGTTCTCTCACCCTGATTCGTTCTTACTCCTGGTGGAGAATTGACCTGCAGGGCGTTCACAACATTTCCTGTGTCTGTGTATACAACAGGGACTGCTCAAGTCTGAACATAAAGCCTGCCCAGATCTACGTAGGAAGCTCTCCAAAGAGCAACGGCAAACTGTGAGAACCTCGTGTTTCCTCCATGTGTTACTTTTTACATGTTCAGGCTTTAACATGATATAACATGCAAGTACAGTTCAAAACAATTGTACTTTTTGTCATTTCAGAAAGTTAAACTAATAAAAAATATAGATTCGCTACATCACTGAAATGTAAAGAGGTTATCTCTTGTAATTTATGATCATGGCTTATAGATAGTAAAAATATGTGTCTCAGAAAATGTAAATATTGTCAAAAAAATGTATAGCATATTTATAGACAGTTGAGTGAAAGAATAAATCAGTTGGGAAAAGGTGTTTTCTCCCCCCACCCAACACTTGAAAAAAGGTTTTATAGGTTTTTCTGCATCACTGTTTGGGAGTTTCATTGTTGCTCAAAGTGGTTTGATGTTGGTCAGCTCATATATTTTTCTTTTACTCAGAGCCTACAACATCACAGAGTTCAACCCAGGCCAGATAAACGTCTTCAAGTTCCCCAAATCAGTGATTGGGCGCTACGTGACGGTGATCACACCAGGACAAAAAGCCATGGTTCTCTGTGACGTGAACATCACTGGCACAGCGTTAGGTACGTTAACGCTGAAATATGGTGTCACACATTACTTAATAGCAACACTGATGATGAATGGTTGGTTTATTTTTTATTATTTTTATTTGTATGCATTTCCCATCACTTCTCCAAGTGGATTATGTATTTCATGTTGACTGGATTTACATGAGGAAACTTTGTTTTCTTTTTCAAGAACCTCCATTCTGTGATGACTGATTGTTGTGAAGAATCCCTGGAAAACTGAGGAGAAAATCAGAGATCGGTTCTGAATCCTGGATGCAGACAGAACCGCCCTCTGTTTGAAATGTTCATTTGTATTTCTGTCCTTTTTTGGGTGGTTGGTTTAATTTTCCTTCTTTGAGCAAAACTTATTATGTCATAATAATATTTATTTGAATTTGTATCAGAGGGTTCTGGGTCTGTATAGTGTCATGCTCATTGATATTATTATGTTATGTTTAATGCTTTAAATGACCGCTGATGATCATTGCTTATTATGCTGTTTTATTGTTTTATCAGAATAAATGGAGAAGTACAGTAAAAAAAAAAAATTCATGAAAGTATCAAACATCACAAAATATTTTACACTGAAATAAATGTAAAATTTTTGAAATTCTGTACAACGTCACTCATTTAGAGAACTGATTTAGCAGCTTTGAGTGCTTTTCTAATGGTAGAGAGACAATTTCAAACAGTGATTTTAGAAACCATTTCAACTGCAGTCAAAATGCAGTCAAAATGATTTCTCCTGTCTGTTGGGGCCTTGGGTTAAATAGGATTCAAGATGACGTTTCAGCAGAGAGCTCATCTGCTTACAGCGAAAGGTTTTGACATTGTCACCGAAGACAACGTGAAAGACGAAGGCATGTTAGTAGACAGCAAAGAGGACTGGAGATGGAAATTACTTTGGTTTTGAAGACATTGTCCCTGAAGATCCAAAGGACATGGAAGCTTCCTCTAAAGTTACCATCAATATGGATTTGTCAGTCAAGACATCTGAAGACACTGTTGCTTTGGAAAGCATCTGTGTTCCTGAAATGGAGCTGCACCTGGAACATGTGATGAATTTTGAAAAAAAAAAACCTTTGAGGATTCATCAGCGGAAGAAACCTCTTCAGTTGATGCAAACTCAAAAGATAGAATTCAAAATTACACAGACCATTTTGACAGCATGGACGCCAAAGACATGGATGTTTCCTCTAATGACGTTCATTCTGGAAGCAGAAATGCTGGGAATGTTGTGTCACATTTTGATGAAGTCAACAGAAGAATGGTCGTCAGAAGAAGAAACCTCAGAAGATGACATTCAAATTGACCCAGAAGCTTTGAGGAAGCTCATTAATGACCTGATGTGGTGTTCGGCCTGTCCCTGCTTCTGCTGCTCTCTCTGGCAGCCTTCAGCGTCTTCAGCGTGGTTTCCTCCATGCTGCTCGCCCTGCTCTGTGTCACCATCACCTTTCGCATCTACACGTCTGTTGTCCAGGGTGTGCAGCAGTCTAATGAGGGACGCCCATTCAGAGAGCTGATAGAGAAGGATGTCACCATTCCTCAAGAGACGTTCCACCAGCCTGACGTCACCATTCCTCACGAGACGTTCCGCCAGCCTGACCCACATCAACCGAGCCCTGAAGCAGAAGAGCCGCCTGTTTTTGGTTGAGGACTTTGAGGATTCTCTTTGAGGTCATGTGGATGTTGACCTATGTTGGAGCAGTTTTTAATGGAATCACCAACCTCACCCTGGCCTCCACTGCTTGGACCCAAGAGCTTCTTCAGAAACTGGCGAACGATCAAACTAAAATCCTGAATGACCAAGCGAAATGTTTTGCAGACATTAGGAAGGACCTGTCCAAAACAAGGTGCGAAATAACATCCTAGCTTTCCCAATTCAAAGAAGTGAGCTGTGCCTCGCTCTTTTTTCTCAAATAATATTTCATGTGGCATTTTGGGGGAAAAATTGAATTTGAATTTTAAAAAAGGAAAAACAAAGACTTTTCTCTGGTTTATCCATCAGACTCATTTAGTCTCCAGACTCCATGGAGGAGCATCAAACCCTCCTTAGACTCTCATCTTTTCAGGAAGTCTTCATTTTTGTGCCCTGCTATCAGCAGCTTCTATCCTCTTATATCAGCAATGAAAGATTTAGGTCAAAATTATAAATACACACCACATGTTGGAAAACTGTGTTTGGTGACTGACTTTTATTTGTCAGGCTTAAGTGACAAAAGTTGGAGAAAGACTGATTCTCTTGGGGTTTAAAATAATAACAAGACCTCGTTTATTTAATTATTTTACAATTTTGCTACTGCTTCTTTTTAAAACAACAGCTGTCAATTAAACTGAATGTTAAACCTTGACATGATTATATCAGTTGTTTTACCGACAAATCGATCAGAAGCGCCGTGGAAATGATCAGATCCGCCTCTCGGGCTGCAATGCGCGCTCCCGACACAGGGGGGCGCAGGTTTTCACAGGGGAACAGAAAAGGCCGGAACTACAGAATTATCAAATTTTCCGTCGGACCAGCTCATGACGGACCCAATGACTGTCGTCAAAAACAAACTCGTGAAGCTTTGTTGACATATTTGGATCGATTTTATTTCGTTGGAATATCATATTTTATGAGGCTCTTTGCTTCTGGATGGAGATATTCGGCAGCAGCTTTGATGACTCTGTGTTTTCAGAGGCCAGGCAGCGGGTGTGTGAGTCTCTGTCGTCTTACAACGCCAAGCTGTGTGAACCAGAGGTGAGGCTGTCAGCCAGAGGATGAGCTTTAACTTTGTACTGATATTTTTGCGTCAGGAAAGCTGCTATTAAAATGACTGCTAAGCTTGGGGAAATATATTATGGCACTTCATACTTTCATAATTGTTTAGTATTTTTGTTTTCTGAAACACGAAGTTTTACACGTCACGGGTGACATATGAGTCACGTCCTCCTGTTTCTCCTCGCAGTGGTTTTGTGACAGCGCCGCTCTGGATACGGACGATTCCTTGGAGAAGCAGAAAGTGTTCAAGTTCAGAGGTGACCTGGCTTTGAGACAGGGGAACTATCAGGTGACTGGAGTCCTTCAGCTTTCTTTCACTCAAATGTGAATTTCTCTGCAGAGTTTTGCAAAACTGAACCGCAACTGGAACAAAATCTGCATGACAGGAATCTGATGAGGAGTTTTCCAAAACTCTTTTCTTGGCTCCTGATTTGAATAGAATAACAAACAGGTGGAAAGAGGAGAAATATTTTCATGATATTTAAATAGTTGTTTATGTACAAAAATACGGGATTTATTCTGCATCACACAAAGATTTTTTTTTTAATCAGGCCAAACTTGTTTGCAATCCTTTAATCACACACCTTCAACTCTTATAATTGAAATATGCGAAGTGATGCTTTAGTTGTTTTATACTTTTACTCCAGTAATACCATCAAAACCAGCAGCTGTTTAAGTTTAAAGCCGAATCATTGCTTGACTTTCATTGTGTCTCACTCCGCCTCCTTCAGAGAGCCCTGGATTCGTACAGCGGCTGCCTGCAGTGGATCGCAGACAACAACTTGACCATCAGGCGCGACGTCCTGGAGGGAATGGCTCGATGCTGCACCAAGCTGGGTCAAAAGGAGCAGGCGCTGGAGTTAGCTGAGTTACTGGTGAAGTTCTTTTCCTGCAGGTTTTTACTAAAATTACCTGCTATAGTTATTCACAAAAATAAATCTCTGAATGATCCTGGGGTTGGTTTCGATGAACCATCATAAAATACAATACATTTTTGATAGAGCATGAAAAAATCCACTAGTTTGAACTTCGTATGTGGAGAAGTTTGAATGTAAGTCCACTGGGCAAAAACCATAACTAATCATGACATATATGTGCCAGTAATTTAAACATCTTCTTATCCTCATCGGTTGAAAGACATTTTAAAAAGATTACTTCATGTGCTTCGTCACACATCTACAATTCCTACACTCTGGAAGGCATCAAGCATTTTTACAGGAATCTAAATACTTCATGACCCCCCTGCACTCATGTCCATCTGGTGTAAAATATATGACGCACAAAATATCAGCTATCGTATGTAGTGAACAGCGTTCCTCACATTGTGTCCACTTTCTGCAGAACAAAGAAGCCTCCAACACCTGCCACCTGACCGGCCTCCTGCTGCTCAAAGTCTGTATCAAATAAAAGCTTTTTGTTCATAATTCAGATTGGTGCGAGTGCTAACTTTAAATCTGAACACGTCCTGAAGGTCAGCATCTACCAGCACTTTGGCTGCGTGGGGCCTCAGATGTCCTGTCTGCAGCAGCTGTGCAGCCTGCTGCCCTTTAACCCCTGGCACTGGTTCAACCTAGGTCAGACGTGTTTACAGCTGCTGGACTGCGACTCAGACATGGGTACAATTACCTTCTGCAGATAAAATATTTTTATCCACATATATTTTGTTCATTATATATATACAGACCATGTGCTTCTGTGTACCAGAACGTTCCTCAGAGGCTGTGAATGGGGAGTCTGAGGAGGACCAGGAGGGGGCAGCAGAGCTCACTGAGGGCCGGGTCTGGCTGAGAGCTTGCATGTGTTTCATCAGAACACGGTAACGCTTTCTGATATAACATAGGCTAAATCACACCCAGTTAACGAAACGTTAACTTACGGCTGGACGATATGGCTGAGAAACATATCACAATATAAGCATTTCATATC
This sequence comes from Alfaro cultratus, assembly GCA_903066825.1. Classification (NCBI taxonomy): domain Eukaryota; kingdom Metazoa; phylum Chordata; class Actinopteri; order Cyprinodontiformes; family Poeciliidae; genus Alfaro; species Alfaro cultratus. The sequence goes on along the minus strand of CAEFZX010026542.1, from coordinate 65,276 downwards.
AGTCGATATTGATAATCATTGATTAGTTTTGTGTGTTTTCATTCCACACCGTTTATTTTTACGCAGTTGTGAGGGATGGTGGGGAAACCTTAAAATGCTGCTGCGCATGTTACTCAACAGGTTGTTGCTAGGCAACCGGAGGGAGTTAGTTAGCTGATAATACCAATCTTGCTTAGCTGGCAAAGACTTTGCTCTGCCTACATCCCCCAGAATGCTGTGTGGTTCTGGATTGGAATTCAGCAAAATGATTGAATATTCTACCATTTTTATGTCTTGATATTGATCACATGACTATCACGATATATATCGTTATTGATTTATTGTTCAGCCCTATATTAAACACATAAAAACAACTTGAAAACAAAGTCATTTGTTATGTAGCAGTTAAACTTTTCTCAAAGTAGCAGCAGGCGACATGAAATGACAGATTTCCTTGATTTTAGTGTTTATGTGTAAATCATACACCTATTTTATGGGTTTTTTTCTTATAGGCTTCTGTTGAGAATCCTGCGCCAGCAGCAGTCCTCCTTTGTGTTGCATCGCAGTGAAAAGACTCTCCAGATCACAGAAGAGGCTCTACAGCGACTAAATCCTAAAGAAGCAATGCTGCAGGCTCTCACCGAGGTCAGCGGGAGGAGTTGTCACTTTATTCCCAGAGAGTCTAGAGTCTGCTTCAACTAAAACCTCCTGTTGTTGCTTTGATGATCCAGGTGATGTCAGAGGACCTGATCCCAGAGAAGATGAGGGAGGACTACCAGGACGGGGAGAGCCTGACCTCGGTGAGCTTGCAGAGCTTCAGAGAGCGCTGGTGGAGCAGCGTTTTACTGGCCGGAGCCTCACAGATTAATGGACCACAGGCTAAACCTTAATGCTGCTGGAATCGATGTTTGCAGCCAAACTGGCAGAGGATTTCAGATCATGCTGAAGATGCTTCAAACAAATATTTGTTGCAAATATAGCATTGTTGCAGTATATTTAATTGTTTTTTTGTTTTTTTTGGATGACCAATGAATAAGTAATGTGTTGCCGGTAAGAGTACCTATAAGTATTACATGTACAACATATTGTGCTTTGTGTACAGTTTGTTTATATTTTAATATTCGTGTCTTTTTATTTCTTCTTTTCTTCAAAATTGTTATATGTTCTACAAATTAATAAATGTTTTTTTACAACATATTTTATCTAAAATACTACATTCAAGTTCTGCATACTTACAGAAAATGTTATCAAAAATGGTCAAAAAAAAAACAGGATTCAGATGTCGGATGTTTTTGACAAACTTTGACATTTCTCTGTGAGGTGCCTTCAGATGACATTTGTAAATAAACTGAACTGGATTGGATTTAATCAAGTTTGTCCTCACAAACACTAAATGAGATGAGAAACTCCAGCCTGGCAGGTTATTCGATATTTAATATTGAAGAGGAAAACTTGACACAGCAGAATATTTTTAGTAGGAAAACCAAATCATGTTTATAACAGACCAGAAAGGTCATTCAAAGTCATTGGAACTGACACACAGTGTCGTGTTAAGGCACTTATGAAAGACAGAATCAGATAATCTGTCAATTTCAAAAGACAATAGCTGAACCAGAAAAGAAGTGCTCTGCAAATCAATTCATTTCCACTGAAGTTTTCCCATTTTTTCTTGCTGTAAGCTTATTCTATTTAGGATTTTATGTGACAGACCAACACAAAGTAAAATGAAGTGGAACCTAAATAATGGATTTATTTTTTTTCTAATTAAAAATCTGTTTAGTCTGGCAGACATTTGTATTGCTTCCCTTCAATCAGTACATTGAATGTCTGGAGATGGACATTTTTTCTTTTTTGCCATTTGTTGTCTAAAAATAATCTCATCAACTCTAACCAGCTTCTTTGTTGCTGTCACAGAAAGCATGATTCTGCCACTACCATGTTTCACCATGAGAATGAAGAACAACTTGGTGGACGTCCACCATTGGTTGCAATAGATTTTATCTAGTGGTATCAAAGTAAAGAGGCAAAGAAGAAATGCAGCATTTTCTTTTTTTCCTTTACATTTCTTATTGCATTTTGAAAATTACGTACAATTTCTCTTTGATTTCAGATTTCTGCATTGCTTTGTTTTTGGTCTGCTTCTTGTTCACTCGCTGAATCTCTCAGTCCATTGGAGCTCTGTTGCTGCATGGGCTTTTTATTAAAACTGTGGATGCTTTCATACAGGGTGAAGTCCTGCTCCTCTGTATCCTGCTGGGCTTCTCTCCATCAGGCTCAGGTTCCTTCGCAGTGACGTGCTGCTGCTGCTCTGATGGGTTCTCCAGCCTGCCTGCCCCATCTCATGTGCACCGCTGAAGGAGTTGTAGCGAGCCATCGCTCTGGGTCCCGCAGCCTTCTGTGGGCTCCACTGCAGACTGACGGGATGCAGTTGCATCATGGCTCGTACGCCTGACAGGAACCTCTTGAACTCCACCTGCTGCTGAGGACCGACAGCGGTTCCTGTTCCTATTCCTGCGGGTCCTGGTCTAAAGCAGGAGGTCACTGTGTGAGAGTTGAGACAACCATGATGCAGTTCCATGAACCCTTCCTGCTTGCTGGTTCCTCTGAAGGCGTTGGGTTGGAGACTGGGTATGTACTCCCTGGCGCTCCTGAAAGAGACCTGGCGGCTGAGGTTTGGTTGTGTTTTCTGTGACGACGGAGGTGAGAGGAGTTGAGGTTGATCACACTGAAGTTCCACCTTTGCGTGAGCAATTCGTGAGGAATCCAGTTGGTCTCTTTGCGTTTGGATGTCTGGTGTGAACCCTGCCCACATGTTTCTGTTCCTTTGCGGAGAGAAAACTCCTTCACTGCTCCCATCTGGGAGAGCGAGGCTGTTTTGCTTCTTTAATTCTGACTGACGGTGAACATTTTGCCTGTGTGTTGGGGACAGATCGTTCAGATTGCGCGGCTCTTGGACCTCGCCGTTCTTCTTCACGGTGGTGCAGTGAAGCTGAACATCTGAGAAGGTCTGATCGGGAAGATGTGGGTGACCGTGAATCTGGTTCTGATTCTGCAGCTCCGCCTTGGCTCCTATCCAACTCTCTGCTGCTGTTTGAATCGAAGGCTTCAGAGGCAGATGTGGAAGTATTTTCTCTCCGGGCTGCTTATTACTTTGAGGAGGCTGTAGACTAATCGCTCCATGTGAACATGCTGCTGTCACAGTCTTGTGGGATTTCCAGTTACAGCTGTCTGGATGCTCATGAGATCGGGAGTAAAAGCAAAGATGCTGTGGCAGAGAGATGAAAGTGACAAAGCCAGGGACCGGCTTGGAGCTGGAGTGAAGTCTGAGGAACTCCTGATGGAAATGTGAGACCGAGGTGCCTTTAATGAGAACCAGAAGACTCTGATGGACCATACTGGACAGCCATGTGAAACTGAGGGAGACACCAAAAAACAGAAATAGATCATAGGAGAGAGTTTTACAATAATAGAAGCATTAATAGAGAAATAGAAAACATTTTCTGGAAGCAGTATACTGCAAAGACACCAAATATTACCAAGTATTTTTGCCTAGTTTCTAGTGTAAATATCTTAAAGGGGCAGTATTTTGTCTTTTCCAGACATATAATGCTATTTTATAGCACAATCAAGTAAATCAAGGTCTGCTCTGTGAAGCGGAAGCTTGGAAACTTGGAAAGTGCAGCTCTGAGGAGGAGCTCAGTGCACCCAGGCGTTTGGCACAGCCGAATGGTTCCCACAGGAGATTCAAGGATTCCTCAAACATGCATAAAAGAGTCAAGGCAACACTCCAGGTATGTTTTTGATAAGGAATGGCATTATAACATGATATAAAGCTCACTTATAAGAAGACATTTTCCCCATGTTACAAGGGACAAATCTGCCAAATTAGCTCCTACATCATGCTAAAAAGTTACTTGTTAAGTTAGGACACTTTAAGTAAGACAAAAACTAAGATATTTGCATAAAAACTAGACCACAAATGCTTGGTGAAACGGGGTGTGTTTTTGCAGTGTATGTGTGTGTGTAGATGTACCTGTATGTACCAGTCAGCACCTCATCCCAGTCAGCGATGATAAAACTCTCCGCTATCTGACCTGTCAGCTTCCTGCCTGTCTTTGCGCTGTAGGTCTGACCAGGGACGCTTCGCACCGACACCTTCTGTACACACAAACATACGCTATCACAAACGTGAGGCAGCAAATTTTCTTCTCACTGTCTGAAGCTAAATAACTCCAGTTTTTTTTTTTTTCCCTGTTTTGAAAATACTTACCGGGAAGTTTCTACCGATGAGTTTGAGTTCCTGCCACATGCTGACAAACCCCTCCAGGTTACTGTGGTCCAGCAGGAGGTGAACAGACACGTTTCTCTTCCTGCTCGCCTCGAGAAGATCACACAGCAGCTCTGGGTCACTGAAGACGTCCATCACTACAGCCAGGGCCTGCATACACACACACACACACACACACACACACACACACACACACACACTCGCAGTGTCACCCGCATGCCTGCCAACCGTGTGGTACTACAGCAACAGGGATTCATGTCACACAAACACACCTCCCATCGTACCAGTTTAGCCTTTCTGAAGAACTGTCTGACCAGATCTTTCATGGCAGCTGCTGTCCTGTCAGACTGGAGAAACACCTCAGGGCTGGGATCGAGGGCTGAAACGATTAATCGTGATGAATCGATTACTGAAATAATCGTCAGCTGATTTAGTTATCGATTAATCGCTAACTGGAGAATACAGACTCAAAAAATGCAATATGTAATGAAAACAAAACTGTATAACATACGTTTATATTTTACATTTAAAATGACAAAAAATTTTGTTTGTAAATATGTTTTATCCAAAACTGTTTTAGTTTTAGCTTCACCTGGTTTAAATTCACTTTGTTGTTGCATTAATATTTATTTTCTTATTTAAAAAAGGAATTTAAATGTTTTTCTTATATTTTTATATTTTAATGTATTTCTAATATTGTATAAAAAAAGGACAGGGTGCTTAAATTAAAAAAAATCTGTAATCGTCAGAATAATCCATAGACTAATCACTAACTTTGCAGCCCTACTGGGATCATCCGACACAGAAGCAAATCATTTCACGTCTGGGGAGACAGAAATTGGAGACTGAAGACGTTCAGACAGACATGGCTGCAGTAAAGCAAATTGTTTAGTACCTTTATCGATCTTCTGGTCCAAACAGTCCACTGCGGAGTCGCTGCTCGTTTGGGACTCAGAAAGGGCAAACAGGTTGACAAACTCCTTATCCATGTCATCTATTTCACCTGCATAATCTGTTAACAACACAAGACAGTAAAAAACTGAAATTACAAAAAAAAAAACAAAAGCGAGGAAAATATCCAACCTGTGTTTGCATCTTTCCCGTTTTGTAGGACGTAAAGCTTCTCCAGCTCTGACAGGAAGTCCACCTCCCCCTCTGCCTGCAGCACCTGGCGGTATCCGTCCAGACCCTGGGAGAGCAGACAGTCGGCCGCCAACCGAGCGCTCTCGTTGTGGCTCAGGTCCGGCTCGGTTCCGCTGGCCGTATGGGCTCCATAATAAGAGGACGAGGGGATCCGAAGGTCCTGAACCCGCCGCCTCACCTTCCCCACAGGCTTGGGCCTTCTGTATGACAAAACCGAGATGCTGTTGCATCCGTCCATGGTGGAGGAGCTTTAATTTAGGGTTTTCTGGCTGGAGGAACGGCTCTGATTCTAAAAGCTTCAGTCTGGATCAGCATAATAAGAGAAGAACTGTGGGGTTCTGCTGCAGCTGTGTGGGAGAACTGCTGATGTGGAAAGACAGGAGGAGGCAGGACAGCCTCTGCTGAGAGCCAGGTGATTTCCTCAACATGATGAGATGCGACAGGTGAGTTTATTATACAGCACTTTGCAGAACCATTCACCATACTCAACTTTTATCTCCGTTTCTGGTATTTTAAGTGCTAGATTACAAGGAATCATTGCCATCATTACTATTTGATAGCAAACGTAGTAATGATTATACTGTTGTAATAATGATATTTATTAGTAAATCAGGACACCACATTGCTAGTTTTCCTTCACAAAACAGCTCAAGCTGAAAGTTTATCAATTAGATTTAGATAAGGACTTTAACTATTTGAGTCAATAATGAAAAACACACATGGTATTTAAACCAATATCTAGTTTAAAAACTAGATATTGGTCTAAACTGGCCAGAGTTTATGTGTTCAGTACAGCCTGTGGCAAACCTTAAACTAGACTAATAGTTTTCTGGAGTTTTTTTTTCTTTTTGCCTCCCTGATCTGTAGATTTGCAGCTGTGCCAGACTCTTTCCAATTTTGGATAATATATTGAACTTTTTTTTTTTTTACATGAGTAATGCTTGGGAAATTGTTTCATAAATCAACTCTGCTTTCAAATTGACTTTCTTCTGGCCTGTCTGCTGTGTTCCTTGGTTTTTGTGATGTGATTTGTTTTCTAAAAAAAACACCTGAAGCCTTCATAACACCTGCACAACATCATAGCTTTGTGCTGCTTTGTGTTGTTCAATCACATTAATAATGAAATATATTAAAGTTTATGGCTGAATCCTGACAAATCGTGGGGTTCAGGAAGTATGCGTGCTCTTTCAAGGTTCTCAAACAGTTCAGGATCCTATTATGTATGTGAAGTAAAAAAAAATAGAGAGGAATGTATGTCTATGTGTAATTAAATGACAGAAACACACTACTGCCTGTTTTCTTACAAGCAGTCTGAAAACATTCATGAGTGCCTCCTAACGTGGTTAACAGTTCAGCACAGCAGACGTAGAGTTTTGTTCCCAGGCCTGAAGCAGCTTGATGAGCGCAGATACAAGCTGGATGGACACGAATGAGTGACTGGAATGAAGATGGCTGTCACTTCGGCTCCTGTCAAAGAACGGCTGATTGGCTTTTGGTTCGATGGTGGACACACCTAGACAGGGATTAGGAGCAGAGACACGAAAGCACAGCGAAGGCTGTTTCTTACACTGATGATGATACATTCAAGCAGATCTCCAGCTGACAGGCATCCTTTTTCGGCTCTGTCTTCAATGCAGTTTTTTTACCTTTTGGAGGTTTTTCTGGTTTGGTTTTGCTTTGCATTGATGCCACCTGTCAGGTTTAAAAGTTAAACACGAGTCTTTGCAACAACTTCAGTAGGTAATTGTAGCTTTTCATTGCCCTGCCAAAAGGAGGATGCTTTGGTCAAGCAGTCATTGTTTTTGAAAAATGCTCAGGTGGCATATTTTAGGTAAAATGTGAGTAAATCACTATAAAACGTGTCAAGATGAGATAAATGGGAATCAAAAGTTACCATAAAACAGAGAGAATACTGGTATCTTTATCAAAAATGACTTTAAATGAGACAAATATAAAAAAAACAAAAAAACATCTTTGATATAATAAAGATAGTAAAACATCAAATTAAAGCACTGGTGCTCTTACCAAAGAAAATCTAAAAATAAGTAAACTACAGTAGTTACGGCCACTTATTTGTTTCTATGGTTACAATGGCTGCAAGAGTTCATACTGTACCGTTTACTGCAGCAGAAATCAGAGTGAGCATTGTGCCCCTATATTATATGCCTGCATTTAAAGTTGGTGCTCCTTCCTTGTCAGAGGGTTTCAGTCTGTATATTACGCACGCCGAGGTCACAAGTACAGAAAATACAGCAGAAGTTCAGAGTGAGAAAACGCTCTGATGAGTAGGAAGTGGAAATCAAAAATTCAAACACAGCACCAATCTGACACTGCTCAACTTGATCCATCTGGACTGTTTGCTCTTTGAAAAGTCCTTAGTCAGCAAAAAACTAACAAGTGTTTCAACAAAGACCGTAAGAGATTCAGGAGAAACATCAGGCAGGAGACGCATTTTATCTTTTGATCACAAAATGCTTCCCAGAACTGAAATAAATTAAACTTCTAACTGCGTTCAATGATGTTGTTAAAGAATCTTCTCATGCATGAGTTCATCTGCGTAAAGTAAACCCGCAACCTGTCAGAGATGGAAGGGTGGATGGTTCATAAACACGCAGCAGCCAGTCACCATGGTCTGCGGTCTGAGTCACTGTTTGTGTTTTGCTGCAGTGAGCTTAGGTTCAGAATATGTTTCCGTTAACGGGCAGACGACAGAAGGCAGCTGGTGGTCACTAGGACACAGAGGACGGCGTGGGCACAGACGGTGAGGAGAACGAGGTGGACTCTCTGGCTCGCGCTGCCAGCTTCTGTCTCAGCTCCCTGATTTCCTTCAGCAGCTCCCTCTCGCTGCTGTCCAAGAGGGCCCGGCCGCGGTCCAGGGAGACTAACGGCACGCAAACAGAACCCTTAATTACTATTAAATAATCATTACCACACAAAAACACTGAAGAAGTGAACTAAAATGTATTTTAATTCAATGAGTTTTTACTGCTTTAACTGACTCACAGTTGGTGGTGGAGCTCCCTGAAGGTGAATTGCTGTTCAGACACACCATGCTGGCACCTTCCTGCCTCTGGGTGGCGGCAGAGCTCCTCGCTGTGGCTGTATTTACACCTTTAGCTGCAACAGAAGCAGCTGGTCTGTGAAGAAGTCTTTCTCCTTCTGAGGCAATAAAGAAAAAGACCAAATTAGATCTGTGTAGTACAGGTTTCCTGCACATCATTTATGTTAAAATTCAGTGGTGAGAGTTTTTAATTAAGGTAAAGAAGACTGGAATTGATTGTAATTGATTAAACACATTCTAAATATTATTTGAATTAATTATTTGGAAATGTTCTAATTTAAAATCCTGTAATGGCAAAAGGAAATGTTTTTTTGTGCAACACAGCGCATTTCTGTGGTAGTGACTGGCAAACGACTTGATACGACACTGCCACCTTGTGGCAGGGAGCAGTCTGAGCAGAAACAAGTTAGAGCAAAATGAAAGCGTGAAGCCTTTCTCTAGCATCCCCCGCGGAGGGGACGGTGCACATTGTTTACAATGAGGCGGAAGCTAAGGGTCAAAAGCGCCTTAACGTTTGATGACAATCTGAAAATCACATCGCCATCTAGTGGCCTGACATGACAACTACAGCTGACTCGAGGTGTCTTGAAGGTGGAGTTTTTCCCCGTCAACATCCGAAAATGGAGGCAGTTTCCAGGCAACTTTGACTATTTGACCATTTATTAATGTCCACCTCTACTATGACGTGTGTGTGGTGTGTTACCTGTGTCTGCTGTGGACCAGCCCAGTCGCTGCTCCTGTATCTCTGCTCTGCTATTCATCACTTCATCCCACTGCAAAATAAACACAGCAATCATTCTCCATGAATAAAACAGTAAAAAAAAAAACCCAAAAACCTAAACAAATCCCACACTTCATAGAGATGAAGCCTATTTTGAAGTCTGAGATAAAATTACACCTGTATTATTTGTTTCTGTTCTACACTGGAAACACTGACAAAAAAAAAAAAATCCTGTTCTCACTTTTCTTCCTGTCACTTCTCTCATGGTGTGAGACAGTTTCTCTTCCTCTGCCAGAGCTTTTCTTTGAAGCTCTGCCAGCAGATCCCTCTTCCTCTCCTGCTCAGCTTCGACCTGCTGCAGGCGCCCCAGCACCTCTCTCTGCCAGTCCGTCTCTAGGTTTTGCTGGTACGCCTCTGCCAGGGACTCCGCCAGGGCCTGTGTGAATTCATGTGTCACATGAACAGAAGGTAAATATTGCAGAAACTTGGACCAAAACCCAAGTTATGATGACTGCTTAGTGCTTTCCTTGGAAAGCTGTTGTAAGGTGCTAAATTTCCAACGGTGTGTGTCGCTGACCTGCAGGTTGCTCTCTGCGCCGTGCAGCAGCTCTGGGCCAGTCTCATCTGCTCTCTCTGCAGTTCTCATTTTCAGCTGCACCTTCTCTTCAACCTCTCGTCCGACGCGCTCCTGCTTCTTCAGCAGGTCCTAAGCAGCAGCAATTTTTTCAGCGCTTTTTCACTATTCCCACAGTTAAACATTAAGCACTTTTCAAGCACTTTCAAGGTAAGTTTTCAAACGTTTCCAGCACCACACTGGAGCATAAGATATGACATTTTAGGTTTTGAAATGTCTCTGTAACACACACCCTATACACCTGACTGGTCCAGGAACAACACACTAATTTAACAATTTTAAAAAAAATAAAATATAAGCAAACCTGTATTTCAGTTACACAGGTCAGTAAGTAATTGAGTCATTAGGAATAATAAATATTCAAAACTAAAATAAAAAAAGCATATTCTTGCTATGTTTTCTGGTATTTAGAAAATTGAAATAATTTTGGTGATTCTAAATTAATCTAAAATTAAAAAACAGTTCAGTCTGATCTAACTCCAGACCCTGAGAAAAAAAAACATGTTGGTCTTTCTTTAGGTGTATGAAAATATCTGCTTTCAACTGTAAATAACATTTTCCAAATTTAGGCCTCTAATCAAACGTTAGATTGCAGTTTATTACAAAACTGCGCAGTTTGGAACTCAAGCACCCCTTCAAGGATTTTACAAAGAAATCAATCACTTTCCAAATGTAACAATACCCAATCGAAATTCAAGCGTTTTTAAGGATTTCAAGCACCTGTCCAAACCATGCAGAGAACCATTAATCTAAGTGTTTTGTGATGTAAACGGCCCATATGTTCTCGTCACCTGCTCAAGCCGTTTCTTCTGCACCTCCAGCTCCATCTGTCTGACTTCTAGATCCTGAACCGCTGCGGCCGTCTCTTGCTCCCGCTGACCCATCTGCAGCAGAACGTCGGGGTTGAGTATCGAGGTTCATCATAAAAACAAAAAAGCTCAACGTCGTGGAGGCGGCTGTAGTGCACTCAGACGCAGAGACGTTTACCTTCCTGCTGATCTCCTGGTCCAGCCTCTGTATCTTCGAGGCTTGGAGATCCTGCTGGTGCTTCATGAAGCGCCTTCTAGTTGCGTCCAGCAGGTGTAGCTCCTTCACCTTCAGCTCTCTCTTCATAGCTGTCAGCCTAAACACCGTCAAAACTTTAGTAACTAAATGTTGCGTTTCTTCTTTTGGCAGAAACAATGAACAATGGAGAGCGTTATTGGATACTTTGTCCTCTGCTGTGCGAGCTTCTCCTCTTCTTGTGCCAGGATGTTTCTGCGCTGCTCCTCTGCTTTCTGAAGCAACTCCTTTATTGAAATGGTTACATTTTTTAGCAATCTGATTATTTCAGGTGATTTGTATTCAAATCTGAACACTTTGACACAATACAGTCTTTGCTTGTGAGGAAGTCTAGTAAATAAATCCACCTGCTGGGCGTAGTAGTCTTTCTCTTCAGCTTGGCGGCGCACAAAGTCAGCTCGCAGCGCCGACAACTCCTCCCTGAAGACGACACAAAAGTCTCTTTAAGTCTGAATTACTTAGGATCAGACTAGAGACACAAACAATTAATCGACTTATGATTAATTGTCAATTAATGGTTAATTAGTTCCAATAACGGTCTCTTTGTTCATGTCCAAATGTTTTGCATCGAGGGCCAAAATAACCAACTTGAAAGTCCTCAAGGGCCAAAATTTGTTTTCTCCTCCAATCAATAATGCAAAAACAATATAACTGAATTTTTTCTCCTTTATCTGCACAACAATAAATTAAACAAGTTAAAATAATTTTTAAAAAAACAGTATTAGGATGACATTTGTCTTAGTGTTTACAGTTATTTAACTTTTTGGGAGAATTAATTTCTATAAAATATTTTTTTATGTTTGTGGCATGACTATGCAATAAAAATAAAAGCAAAAAAAAAAAAAGTATACCAATTTTTTTTTTTTTACATTTTTCATTTAAGATATAAACTTGGAAACAATTAGTGTCCATCTGCACCAGCTCCATGTGTCAGAGGGCTAAATTTGAACATTTAAGCCCTTCCTGTTATGGAAAGACGGTCTAGAGAAAACTCCGGTTTTAAGAAAAACTCCCGCTTATTAATCATTAGTTAATCAATGTCAATCAACTTTAGATTAACTCGTTAATCGTTGACTTGCATCCTTAGCTCAGACAGGATAAATTGTCCTAAAAATTTAAGTATATTAAATGTAAAACAGAAGAAGGAAAAAAAAGGTCATTCAAAGGTTGCAGTCGGAAAACATAAAAATATGTTTGACTTGCTCTGCTCACAGATGTCATTACATCATCATGCAGCTGTGGTGATGCAGTTACATTTCTGCTATTGAGATTAGCTCGCCTTTCTTTTAGATACTCCATCTCCTGCAGCCGTATTCGCTCCCTCTCCCTGCTTTGGTATTCCACTATGAATTCTGGGTACTGGTTGAAGATGGGGTACTGGCCGCTGGTGAGGGGCGTAAAGTCGGAGAGCAGGGTTCGGGGGTGGATGGCAGCCGGCGTGCTGCCAGTAATCCTGTAAGCCTCCTTTATCATCGCCCCAACATCCAGGTTGTTACGATGGTGAAAAAAGTACTGAGGAGGAGAAAACAGAGGAGGAGGGAGGGACATTTGTGAAGCGGAAACAACAGATTGCAGTGGTGATTAAGATGGAGGGGCAGAAAGTGAACCTCAAAGTCCTTCTTCTGGGAGCACAGCAGCAGAGGTTCCCGGAAGGAGATGACGTAGGCCACACAGGCCATCAGCAGGAAGGACGGATGGTTGGAGAAGACGTTGTCAAACAGCCGGAGCCACTCATCGCGCGTCAGAACCTCGGAGAACATGGTCTCCAACAGCGGCCACACGTACAGCTGGGACAGACGGAGAGACGGAGGTCAGGCTTCTTAGAAATGAGGATAAACCCACGTGATCCGTTATTGTAATGTGCAACTCTCTGAGCAGCTGGTGTCTGACAAGCCTCCTAACATTCAGTATGTGAAGATTACAAACTTTACAAGACGGAAAATTCTGAGTCGCTTGTGGCACATTTTGACAGACTGAATTAAGAAGATGAACAGATTAACAAATGGTGGATTATAGACCATCAGATAAATAGATGATCTTAAAATATGGATGCACAGATGGATATTTTGACATTAATTAAAGTCTAGAAACTATTTTCCGTTTCATCCTACCCAGATCTGAAACAGCATAAGTCAGACTCCAGACTGTCTCTTTGTGTTGGCCTGTTGTTGCTGCTGCTGCTGCCGTTACCTGCGAAGTGACGCCGCAGTCCATCAGGTGCTGCAGCAGCTCCTTGTCGTGATGACCCAGAATGTTCTCCGCCATGCTCAGGATGTTCAGAGGAGGGTTGGGGAAATACTCGAACCAGTGCTGGCACCAGTTCACTAAACCAGCACACAGTGAGTCAGCAGAAATTACAGAGGAAACCTGCTTTAATCTAATCTTTTAAACAGCATCACAGTAAAGACGTACCGATAACGGTGGCCACCACCTCAAAGCAGAGCATGGGGTTGTTCTGGAAAAGCTTGACAAAAGGAAACGATAGCAGAGGAATATATTCCACCTCTGCAAAAATGGCTGCCCAGTGAGCTAAGGCAGATAGAAGCCTGCAGAGGAGACAAAAAAAAAAAAAAAAAAAAAAAAGATTTACACAATTAAACCAGAGAAAAATCACTCCTGCAAATTTTAGTAACATTTGCAGGAGAAACAGACCTTTGCAATCCTCTCTGCAGTTTCTGGCTCTTGATTGGGTACTTGTCATGCAGAGTGAGGAAGGCTGAATGCAGGCCTTTGTCAGTCAGGCTGCTGTACGCTGCGAGGTTCTCTGGGAGACACAGCAGAGACTTCCACACAAACATCCTGCGGAAACCACGCAGAAAATGATTGTAAAGTATCAAAATGCCGTCAAATATGGCAACATCTTTAACAGAAAGAGGTTTGCACCTGTATTTAGCTGGAAATTCCCCAAAAGCTTTCAGCAGAGCTACAAGTCTCTTCTTGTTCAGACCAGCAGGTAGTTCGTTCTAAATCACAAAATGAGAGAAAACCAAATGATCAGGGAATCTTCTTGTTTGATTGAGGAAATATATTGGATGATAGACATTTAGTCATGTTACAATCAAACTGTGGTATGTTTATCATGCGTTAGACCATTGGAAACTATTTTATAACTGTGAAAATAAAGAATAATACAATTAAATGCATAAATATTTCATCAATCTCAAAGGGAACCAGATTTCTTATGGGGTTTTTTTCCCAACAATTGCAACTTTGTTGGTCTACTACATAAAATAATAATTAAATGAGATCATAAATTAGGAATGTGCCGATCCTAATTGGACGCACCAATATCTGAGGTTTTGGTATCTATTGGTACCGATAACGATCGTGCTAAACTGACGGAAAACATTTCTTTTTCTAAACACAGACATAACTGTACTGAGTTACAATTTTATTTGATAGCTCTGCATCAGTCCAGCACATTTAAATTCACACTTCACAAGCTTGGTCAAATATGTAAAAACAGCACAACTTTAATTTGTTCAGTCAGAGTATTTAGGAGTAGAACAGCCACAGTAAGATAAATAAAGAAGACAAAAACAATAGGTTGACTACTTTGGTCAAACATGTAAAAATAAACTGCAACAAACCTTTGAAATAGTTCAGAAAGTGTAATAAGAAATTCTAAATATAATGTTAAATAAATAATAAAGCAAGACGTCGCTCAGAGCACAAAGCATAGAATTAGACTGAACAGATCTGCCCTGGAGGATCAGACACTGATACCCGGTCTAGAATTTTTTTTAATATCGAGACCGGTACAGATATTAATATTGGTGCGCTTCTGGTAAAAACCGTGGTAGAATTTGCTGTATTATAATAAAAATAGTAAACCAAACGTGCAACAAGTATTAATAAAAATGATTACTTCTGTGTTTCTCCTACCTCCTTGTCCTCAGCTGAAGACGCTGCAGGTGGTCTCAGTATCTTCACCTGTGTTCCTCTGCCTGATCGCCTGGCTGGTCGGACCGCCTCTGACCTAACCTTCATCTTTATGTTGGAAAAGTCGTGACCAGCTCCACCGCCAGAGACTACGGCTATCCGAGACGGTAGAGGCTGTGGCGAGGACAGATGCAAAACAAAACAGCATTCAGTGACCCAGTGAGAACACGTGTTCTGTAGCAACGTCGTGTTTTACCGTCACCTTGTTCAATTCCTGCGTCAGGCTCTGGACGCTGTAGATGTTGATGCTTCCGTTGTCCATGATGGCTGCGATGTGTCGGCGGTTGGGGCCGATGGCGACGGAGGTGATGGCTTCGTCCAAGGATCCCATGTGGAAGAGAAGTTTGCATGTGTGAATGTTGATGAACCGCATCACACCGTCCTGGCTCAACACCCCTAAAGTCTGTGGAGACAAAAAAAAAAACATGAAAACTGAAGGACTGCAGAAAAGAAACAACAGACGGTGAACAGAAGTACAGACGAAGGAAGCCATTCTCTCTAATTGATTCCTAGCCGTTCCAAACATCAAGCCAGAATTATTTAGTTCTTCTCCATTTGGCTTATTCCCTCCATTCTAATAGATTTTTGTGAATCTACTTCCATCCAGCACACGATCATACCAGGACATCCAGCTCATCAGAGTCTGGCACCAGCCAGAAAATATGGCTGAACCTTCTTTTTGTCACCAATTAAAATATTTCTTGAAGTGAACATTTCGTTTTCCTGTCTAGAACAATAGAAACTGAAAAAGAAGCAAAGCTGTTTTCCTCAGAGGTCAACGGAAAAAGGAAAACAAAAGAAATCCCACAGGAGGTGAAGCAATATGAACAATAAAATAAAATTTGTACTTTTCTATGTGTGTGTGTTTGTAATGAGTATCTGGCCAAAAATATGGAAGTTTGTCATGGAATAATTTCATTATGCTGTGAGTTTCTGTCCCTCTTTTCATTTTTGTCTATAGATATTCTGAGGTAGGATGGACTGAGGTTTATGACTCTGAGCAATTTGAACATCTTTTTAATAAATGCATTTCAATAAAACACATATTGAAATATATCAGTCAGCTTGAATTCACATTTATTCACTGCTGAATAGCTTCAAAATAAATCTAAAATCTACAACATTAGTGGATATTTATGTCAAATGTTTAAGTTGTTCATTTTCTGGGATGTTTTTTTTCCCTTAAATTTCTTCATTTTCAATCAGGACACGATGTGACAAGCAAACCCAGAATCTAACCTGGTTTCTAAATGTGGAGGCAAAGTGAAGAACATCGGTTGTGATGGAGGATGACTTTCATGTCAAACTCAGCAAAGTCAAAAGAAAAAAAAAAAGAGGAAGATCTTTTAAAAAAAAATAAAAAATCCTGATGTTGGTCTACCTGGCTGGCTCCTCCATCAAAGCTTTCAGGCAGGAATTCCAGCTGCCTGACAGTTCGGACCTGAGACGGCATCTGGATCACCCTGACCAGCTGCTGGCTCTCCAGGCACCACAGGTGCAGCAGGTTGGAGCGGCCCCCGGCAGCAAGGCTTTTACCGTCTCTGTCGACGCAACACCCAAGTTAAACCCTTCTGACAGTAAAACTGTCAGCGTTTTACTGACAGTCACAAGCAACACTGGAGAGGAGCTCATCGAATGGGAAGGAGACCCACCGGGTGACGGCAAAGGCCTTGTAAAAGATCCTGGGTCCGGAGTCCGGAACGGGGAGCTGGTACCTGCAGAACAGGGTGTCGCACTCCCACGCAAAGATGGAGTCGTCGCTGAAACAGCTGAGGATGGTGTTGCTGAGGGGGAGGAAGAAAACCTGAAAAGCAGGAAACAGAGAGTCGCTGCAGAGCTGTCAACCTCACAGAGTGACTCTGAGTTGCACCTTAATGCAAAAAATTACAACTTAATTAGCCAGAGACAACAGACCACTGTCTTAAACATCTGACTCCTTTAAATCAGTGCTGAACATTAATTGCTTTATAATTTATTTTCAGTCTCAGTTAGAATTTCCAAAAAATATCCGATTATGTCTCATGTCTTTATGCTTTTATGTGATTTTGTATCAGATGTTGTTTCTTCCTGCGAAGCACTTTGTATTACAGTGTATGAATGGAGCCACAAAATAAGCTTTTTTGGTAATACTTTATTTGAAGGGGTGTCCATAAGACTAACACGACACTGTCATAAACATGAAGGAGTCTTCATGAATGTTTATGACTGTTGTCGTGACGTGTGATTCGGTAAATAATGACACTTTTAATGGACTTTTAGAGTTTCAAAACATTTAAGGACAAGTTTAAGACCATTACTGAAAACTTGTTTTGGAGTAAATCATCAAAATTGTTGATCGTGATTTTTTTTTTAATTTTGAAAGAAAAAAAAAAGACTTTAGATTTAAATCTAAATCTGCCAGAGGTATGAGTGAACTTGGGTCTAACTATGTGGTGCTGCATCTGTTTGTTTACCTTCTGTATGCCGACAGACTGTCTGATGTTCAGCTTCCTCTTCCTCTGGAAGGTGTCCAGGTCCCAGAGCTGAGCTGTGTCTGATGATGTCGTGATGGCGTATCGGCCTGAGCTGTGGACGGATATGGAAGTGACGGCTCCCTCGTGACCTCTCATCCAGCTGACCAGCTGCTTTGTGTCTGTGGAAGTAAACACACGACACGAGAGAGAAAAAAACATCGCCGTGTTGAGGAGATGCTTACAACATGTTTCGGTCTGTCTGTCTTTGCTTCCAGATAGTTTTGCTGCTGAAAGGTAAGATTCAGAAGAGTCCGTCTCACCTTTGTCAAAGCATTTGATGGTGTGGTCAACAAGAGCTACAAGAAACTCAGTTGTCCTGCGGAGGCTGAATGCCAGAGCAGTACAGGCTTGTCCTGTCCTCTGCACCAAGCGGAACCTGCCCAGAAACGGGGAGGGGATGTTTAGACATCGAGTTGCTAGGCTCTAAGAACTTAGCGTTATTGTTCTATACATAAAAATAAAAAAATATAAAAAAAAAACTTTCATAGCTCCCTCCAGCGCAAAGCAACCCTCCAGTTGTGCTGAAAGACATCCAGCACAACTCGGGTGTCTTTCAGTGGAAATGATGCATTCAGGGTAATGTTCATTTGCATGTAAACCAAAAGATTTCATTTTGATCTCCTCAGACCAAAACACCTTCTTGCTGCTTGTGGCCACCTGCAAATGGCACTGACAAATCTGGCGTGTTCCTTGCACACAAAAATCCCAACTAATTACTCCTAATGCTGCGGTTGTGATGTGACAAAATGCAAAAGCAGTTCAACCGGAAAGACTGATTTTGTGAGACGCTTTAGATGCCCATTTGTTTACGTTTTACTCCGCAGTATCCCCTCACACCCAGCAGGACCCACAGATGGTCACCTGTTTCTAGTGATGTCAAAGAAGTAAATGTTGCCATGGTGATCTCCGGCCAGAAAAGAGTCCCCCGTGGTGTCGAAGGCCACATGGAGGAAACGCACCGTCTTGGACTGCTGAGCAGTGCGGACCACCGTCGCCAACACGCTGAGGAGGGGAAACCCAGACAGGACGCCACGAGTGGAAAAATAACAGATTAATGGAAATCAAAACTTTGTCATGTCTTCTTTAATAACTCTCTGTAAGCTCAGTGGCACTTGATCACTGCTAATGAAACAGGTGCTTTAAAGAGGCATCCTGGGTATATTCAAACCTACCTTTTGCCGGGTGCTGGTTTACGATGCCACACTTTCCCTTCCTCTTTGTTTCCAATGTCCGTCACCTCCATTAAAAAATAAAAAAATGTCTCTGCCGATTAAACAATCAGTGGAATCAAATCCACTCTCACTTCTTTATGTTCCTGGCCTGACAGAGGGAACCAACCTCCATAAGGCAAGCTGAACAGAGGCGCAGCAAACAGCGCGAAGTTTAAAACCAAAATCTACAGTCGAACTTTATTCTGTAAAAATACCGACAAAAAAAACTTTGTAAATGTCAACATAAAATTCTAAAGCTAGCAGAAACTCGTCTGAGCTCAAACAAATGAGCAGAAGTACAGATAAACAGCTGCCGGTTTAGACAGCTTACATGTTTGTTTTGAAGAAGGTTACTCGTCGCTTAAAGATGACGTCATTGGCGTTGAATCATGGGAGTTGTAGTTCAATGTGTGCTTCTGTGTGGCGATTGGCATGGACTTATTGCTACCACTTTCCAGAACAAAATGGTCTCAAAAATATCTGTATTATTATTGAGGTTTAATAAATATGTGGACACTTTAATTAGTTGAGCTATACTGACATAAAATGTTGAGTTTCAATTTTATTAATCATAATGAAACGTGTTTGCTGCAAAAAACACTGCTTTCAAGCTGTTTCCTGTGTTATCACATATGTTGCAGCGTATTTAAAGACGCGTTAAGGGGGTCTAAACAAGAGTGGGATTTTATAAATGTGTGAAGGATGTGAGTTGGTTTTGAAGCTCTCGTTCTGAGGTGATGTGAAATTAAAAGTGTTGGCCAAAATCATGACCAGGAAGCGTTCTTGTCAGTAAGATCGCAATGCAGTTTTTTATTTTACATGTTAAGGCGAGGATGTTACATTCCTTTTCATTTAGAGCCACATCGGTCCGGTTAGGACAAGTTGAGAAGTGACGATAAGTTACCCAAATTATTGCATTAATGAATATTGTACTGGATGAGTACCTCTTGAAATTGAATAATGTTAAACATCTTTTCACATTGATGAAATTTGGCACTAGATAAATAAAACAGATTAAAAAATAAAATAAAAGAACAAATGAAACTAAACTAAGGTTGCATTTTACACAATGGAAAGCAAGTCTCGTGTTCTAACACATTTCTACGGATATTTTCTTTGCGATTTAGATCTTGTCCATATTTATCATCTTCTTTCAGTTTAAAATGCTTCTCAGTTGCTGAGACAACTGGCACCGACACGCCTCTTTCTTTTGCTGGCTTCCTCTGAATGGTCAAGGGGGCGCTGTGCAAATTTGACAGGAAATAGAACATAAACAAAAATCTGGCGTTATATATTCAAAATGCATCCGGTTCTACTAGCCTCTTTACATCCAAATTAAGAGTGCTATTATGTCTATTTTGCAGATCCAAAGTATTGATTTTTATAGAAAGTATTTATTATATTATATTATATTAAGAATTATCATGTATACAACTAACTGAAGTACAGCATAAATATAGAACCCTTTAGAAGCCTGTAATCTGTCACTTCAAAATAATCATGCAATATAGCTATGTATCTTCTGACAATGTCTCAAGAATAATATAAAAACAACATATATCCGTAGTTTCTGTAAAATCAGCTTGTACTTTCACGCTTTCACATATTACTAAATTATCCTTCTGACAATAAAGGTTTGAAAATTTCGCAATTTATTATTTTAGCGTATACTGAATATAATTTGCTATAATTTTGTAGGCGGATACTACAGGCATAGTTGTTGCCTTTTACTGTGAAAATCTGAACCGGAAGCTACCGCTCGGAGTTTTTTGACGTCAACAAATGCAAAACTAGCTCATAAGTGATTAGCCACGTCATGTTAACTTAGCTGTGGAGCAGCTGTCAAACAAACCCAAGAAGGCTTGCACTTTAAAGCGAGTTTGAGTTATTTTTAAAGAACAGACTTTGTTTCGGCTTTATTAGTTGGCAGGAGTCCTATGGAAAGATGTCAGACATCGGGGACTGGTTCCGAAGCATCCCTTTGATCACCCGGTATTGGTTTGCTGCTTCGATTGCTGTTCCTTTTATCGGTAAACTGGGATTGATTGATTTTAGGAACCTTATGCTGATCCCAGAGCTGGTCTTTAGCAGATTTCAGGTGAGTATATTATGGTTGTCTCTTTGAGCCAAAGCGTTGGTTGTTGTTGAGGTTCTATTCATGTGTTCGGATTGTTAGCAGCTGGCTAAACCTAATAGGCCTTCTGCTGCAGCCAATCAGAGGTCGAGACGTAGGTTGGAACTTCCGGAATCTCTGAAAGTGTCCCTGAATGTGCTCACACGAAAATACTCAGTGAACCGTGTCATTCTAAAGTGTTATCAGTGATGAATTTAATGATTTAATTTTTCCACGAATGTGATAAAATTTCTGTTTTAGTGGGCTTGTAAATATGTTTATTTTTAGGGTGTTGTTCTGGTGTAGTCCACAAGGCGGCGACTGTACGACAGTAATCACGAAAGACGTTCTGCTTGAATTTGTGCCCGAGACAGAAAATGATTTTTAAATGCAGCATTAAAAAAACAATTAATATCGTTCTTCATAATTATTTTTGTTCCGTAGAAAAAAATACCTAGTAATAATAATTGTATTCACATGTTCTTTTAAATGATGGAGTTTAACAGTAAACTGACATATAATTTACATATTATATACTACAAGAGATTATATTGTAATATATGCTTCAAAATGAAGTATTTTGCAAGTAAAGAATAAACTAGAATCATAACTCAGACACTCTGTTTACCTCACGTGTGTGTGTGTGTATGAATGAGCATAATAAAACATTTCACAAGGGCATAAATACTTAAAGAATATCCATTTATCCATCAAAAATACAGCCAGTGTCCCTATGATTGTGTGGATCTGTGTTTTTTTTAAAATTTTTATTTGAATCTCAATCTTGACAGACACATGAGGTACAGTTTGGTGTGTATTATGGGTTGGAGTGGCCAAAAGGACCCATACACACAACACAAAAATGAGACTAACATATATCTCTTTAAGATCTCACCAGATTTTACTCCCTAGTTTTATGTATTGAGATGGTTGCAAAATGTTTATAACAGGTGTTACAACCCACTCCAATACTGTCAGCCATGGCTCAGATAAAGAATAGTTTGAAACAAGCTTGGGGGAAAATGCATAAACTCTTGCCCAATTAAGCCACAATTTGATTCCATGTAAGTCATATGATTTTTATCAGTTGTATTAGTACCAAACAAAATTGGAAATATACATATTTCTATCTGATAATTTGGTTTCCATCCTTAGAGATCAAGTAGGAAATCAGTAAATCCTAAAATGACGAAAGGGCTGCTGCTGTCTCATCCCAGATTAATGGAATTGTTGGTGCGACAAAGAGAAGTCAGTTTTACAAGTTAATAGCTAAACCGATTAGCGACAATTGTTCTTGGATTGTTCACAGAGCTCTGTCCCTTCAGCACATTTTAAACGCCGTGTTGTTCCGATTATTGCCGCGAAAGATCTATTAGCACTGATAGAGATGGCTGAAAATTTATGATTTGTGATCCGCCTTGAGTCCGCATCCCTTTTTTTTTTTTTTTTTTTCCAGCTCTGGAGGCCAGTGACAGCCACCCTTTATTTCCCCATCACCCCAAATACTGGCTTCCTCTACCTGGTCAACCTTTATTTCCTCTACCATTACTCCACTCGGCTAGAAACAGGTGAGGCTGTCGGGCCGCTTACACTTTCTGTCACCCCTTTTTTTTTTTATGTTTTCTTTCTTCCCAATCCTTAGGAGCGTTTGATGGCCGGCCTGCAGACTATGTTTTCATGCTCCTATTCAACTGGATCTGCATTGTCGTATCCTTTCACCGCCATCGCCAAATTAAAACCTTAAAGGACTGAATGAACGCTGAAAGTTGCAGCCCTTTGTTGGCCTGTTTTCCATAGATCCACTGATGCTTTTGTTCCTCCTCTGTACCCCATCTCTCTCTCTCTTTCTCTCTCTCTCCGTCTCTCTGCAGCAGAAGCATGCCATGTCAGGGTGGCTCTGCGCCAGTGGCCCAGTGTCAGTCTACCCTCTGCAGAGCGGAGAAACTTAATCTAGGTCACATGCAGCACCAAGCAGCTCTACAGTCCGGCTCGGTTTGTTTGGTCAGGAGTTCAGTGATAATTAATTGACACCTCAGACTGAGTCACATAAAAATCAGGAGTCTGAATTTTCCAGTTTTGATAACCTCAGGTGAAAACAGCAGGAAAGCGTGATCCGTCAAGGTCGGCTCCTTTGCTCCAGTGTGAGTGCCAGGTGCTTTTAGAGCTGAAATAGGGATTTAAGTGGGGGATTTTTTTTCCTTTCCCCTCCATGAGTACCCTCTCCTTAATCCTGTGGCTGCAAATGAAACCTCCTAGAGCTTGTTGTCCTTGACTTGGCGTCTCTAGATAACCGGGCTGCTGATGGACATGCGGGTAAGAATTCTCGCTGTATTTACGCCACAATGCAGTTTAGACTGTACCGAGTTGTTGAAGCATGCAGTGCTTGTTTCCAGGTAACACTGAAAACCCAGGATACTGCTACGATAAGCTGCACAGTATCGCGCAAAAGTATTCACACCTCATGAATTTTTAAAAATGCTTTTGCAACAATACAGTCACAATCTTTATTGGGTTTGTTTGTAATTGGATTTTATGTGATACAAATCTGAAAAGTGTGGCACGCATGTTTGTTTAATCTCCTTTGATTGAATGCTTAGAAGAACCCAATTTGGCTCTTTATATAGCCGTATATTAGACTTGGATACATTTTGTATGTTTATCGTCCCGCAATCAACAGTTATTTTAGTAATTGACTATTTTGACGATTAATCGATTAATCAAATAAAAGAATGTGCTCATTCTGCATATTTTTCATTTAACCTCTGAGGCTTTTTGTGCAATCTTTGAAATGCATTAAAAGATGCAAATAAACAAATAATTTGATTAATTTTTTAAATAAGAAAATCAACATTTTATTGCCTGAAATTCACTAACAGAGTTTCTTTACTGTACATTTGACATCAACAAGCTCTAGAGCTCAGGCCTTTCTGCTCGACTTAACATCAACACACCATAGTGCTAATCTGTTGGGTTGAATATTTGTTTATTTATTTTTTCTTCAGAATTTGAACAATGCTACAATGTTTTCTGGGTTGAATAGATTTACAGATGGTTTTATTTTTTATCTTAAATACAAAATGTATACATTTTTATACAGTTTTGGCTTAATTACTGCTCTGAGTGTGTGGTTCTTTCAGCAAATAGCCTATTTTTTTTAATCTGCATTAACGAGTTAACGATTAATCACTGACAATCATTTCAATAACTAATTAATCAGATTAATTGTGTCATCTCTAATCCGGTTTTGGTTTTCTGGACACATAGCATTTCGTACGTACCGCCTTTTTCCCACATTTGCTATGTCCTCTACAAGGTTTGTGGCAAACTTGACATATTTTTGTCTCTAGTTTATTTCAAGGTGTCAAAACTGGGGGAAAAACACAAAAGCACGCCACACTTTTCAGATTTGTATTTCATCGTTTACCATCTACTTTGCAGTTCTATTCTATTTTGTGTCGGTTTATGCAGCACAAAACCAACACCTTGGTTTTGAGCTGTGTTCAAAACCAAGGTGTAACCTGACAGCATGTAAAATAGTTCACTGGAGCAGAAGACATCTCACTGGTCACTCAGACTCCTTTATTCTGGTCCCAGTCAGGAAATGCTGCAGCGTTTTCTAGATCAGCGAACAAACTCCGAGCTTTAGTCGTGAAAGTTTCCTTTGCGAGCGCCTGACTTGGCGTCGCCTTTTGTTGAGGTCGCCTTTTGTTGACGTTTTCAGCTGCTGATGATCCCACTGATCATGTCGGTGCTGTACGTCTGGGCTCAGTTCAACAGCGAGATGATTGTGTCTTTCTGGTTTGGAACTCGCTTCAAGGTACGCGCCTCAAACCTCGTTCATATCAGACATGAAGCTGATTGTTGGAGTGACTTCTGGGGGTTTTGCTGCTGCATGCATGTTAAAGATGTCTGCCGCTCTGTTTGTAGGCACATTATCTACCTTGGGTCATCCTGGTCTTCAACTTTATCATCGGAGGATCGTAAGTACCAACTTACCCATTTTATTGGATCCCAAAGGGACAAGCCGGACGTGTTGCAGCGGATCGCTGGTGTGAGGTCTCTTTAGTCTTCCTCTCTTTGCTTCTGTGCAGATTTGTGAATGAGCTGACAGGCAATCTGGTCGGCCACCTCTACTTTTTCCTCATGTTCAAATACCCCATGGACCTGGGCGGACGCTCCTTCCTCTCCACGCCGGAGTTCTTGTGAGTGTTCAAACAAAAGATGCGAGCAGAAATGCACTGATCCGTAACTTTGCGGTTCATTTCTAGTTTTTGTTAAAAAGGTAAATTCTTCGTCTAATTTCTGCATTAATTAAAATTTCACGATTGAAAACCTGCTAACAGAGTAAAATCCTCCAGGTTGTGGGTCAGCAGTGTCTGGACGAGTGAACTCAACTTTAAAGGATTGTAGCGTTTGTGTAACAGCTACCTCAACATATGCATCCTACACTGCAAAAACACAAAATCTTACAAAGTCTAGTTGCTAGGGAAAATATCTTAGAACAGTTAAAATAAGACAAAACTAACTTACAAATATGTAGGAGTTTGTTTTAAGTCAGGAATTCCCTAATATTGATGGGTAAAGTACTAGTTATAAGTGAAGTCTGCAGGTAGAACAAGTGGAAAAATATGGCAGATTTTTTTCACTTTTATCTTGTACTTTTTCCATCAATATTCCTCCTATTTCTTGCTGAAAAGTTACTTCTAAATTAGTTTTGTCTTATTTCAAGAGAAGTAAGACATTTGTACTAGAATTAGACCTGGTAAAATGTTGCGGTTTTGCAGTGTATAGTAACATGAGTCATATTTACATCCTTTCAAAAATAAACACCTTTATCTAAAGCCGTAATTTATAATGTGTCAGATTCTTGAATCACTCAGTAACGTTTTGCCTTTTGATGATGTGTCATTCATTTTCTGATGCTTCTCTGAATAAAATGAATAAAAACTGTTTGTCTTCGTCTTAAAGCAACGATGAACAAAATAAAGTCGGGAATCTATTCTGACCTCCAGCTGGTTGCGGTTGTTCGTAGCATTCGATGTTCAATAAATCGCCTCTTTGTTTTCCTCCTCCAGGTATCGGTTCTTCCCTAACACGAGAGGAGGAGTGTCAGGGTTTGGAGTTCCTCCGACACGGAGGCCGGTTCCCCAGGAGCCGCCAGCGGCAGGCGGGGGAGGAGGAGGCCGTCACAACTGGGGACAAGGCTTTCGCCTCGGAGGAGAATGAGATCCGCTCTCCCTCGGCTCCCTCTAACAAACAACTGAGCAGTTGACTTTTTTTTTTCTTTTTTTTCTGCCTGAGATTTTTGCTTCCTCGCAATTTTCTGTTTTGAGAAAGAAAGAGAGAGAGAGAGAAAAAACTTTACCTCAAGTTTGATTCACATGTGTTTTAAAAGATGCTGCAGGATGAAACCGGAGTAAGTGTGTGTATGTGCTGTAACCGGAACTGCTCCGCTCTGCACTACAGGACTCGGACTCTGACCGTAGGCTCGGTTCAGCCGTTTCTGCTGCCGCACGTCTCCAGCAGACGGAACTTCTGAAAATAAATTTCTTTTTTCCGTGGCGACCCCGAACGCCTCCCGCTCATTTCCGTCTTTCCTGTCCTCTTCCGCCGTTTTCCTCCACGACTCGACTGTTGACACGAGAGATGTTGCAGCTGCACGCTGTTGATTCGGACTCCTCCCTCCCTGTGATGCCATATCAGATTACATTGTAATTATCACTGCCGAATGCGCCGTCAGCCTTTCTCCAGCAGAAGGGAAGCTACAGCGCATATATATATATATATATAAAAAAGTATTCACCTCCTTGGATGTTTTGCCCTCTTTATTGCTTTTACAAATCAATCATGATCAACAAAAGTTGGCTTCACTAAAAAAAAAATCAATCTGTCTTCTACAAAATGACAAACACTTAACATAAACATTCTCCCCCATTATATCGGCTGCCCTAATTTAAGAAATTGCTGGCAATTAGTGCCAGTATTCCTGGCTGTCATGACAACGGGAAGAGAAAAGTACACTCCAAGCAAATCAGAGTAAACATTGCTTAAAGTATAAGTCAGGGGATGGATATAAAAAAGCTTCAGCCGCTGAAATGGTAGACTCTGCTTGTTGCCTGTGCTTTTCATCACTTAAACAGCACAGGCAAGTGACGACGAGAAAACCACGGTTTAAGAAAGTTCATATCTAGGCTTAAATAGAGTTTGCCAAACGGTAGAAGAGCGACTCCATGGTCAAGTGGAAGAGAGTTCTTTAGAGTGATGAGTAAAAGTGGAGCTTTTCAGCCATCAAGCAGGACACTGTGTTTGGCAGATCGCAACACTGCACATCATGTGCATGGTGGCGGCAGTATCATGCTTCTTGGCAGGAAAGCTAGGAAAGGCAGAAGGTAAAACTAGTGCAGCAAAAATATAGAGAAATGCCAGAGAACAATTTGTTTTAATCTACAAGAGAACTAAGGAGCTAAAGCAACACAGAAATGGTTTGAAGATGAACAGAGTGGCCTAGTCAAAGCCCAGACTTCAATCTGATAGAGAATTTGTGTCAGGACTTGACACATGATCCCCGGCTGATCCCCAGTATCCTGACGGAAGATTGGAGAGTTTTGAGAAGAAACTCAAAACTTAAAGTTTTGAGTTTCGCAGTCCAGCAAAAATCACGTCTACTAAGTAATGACTTCAAGTGGTGAATATTTATGCAATCGGTTGTTTTCTTTTGTAAAAAGCAGTTTTCCCACAGTCAATTTATTTTAACTAAAACATTTTTTTTGGTCAAAAAAGTCAAATTTGTAAAACATCCAAGGGCGTGAATACTTTTTTTTATATGTAGAAACTGTATTTAACTTGTGCAGCTCCCAGGTCTGAGCTTGTAACATATTTTCGAGCCTTTGGTGCAAAGAGCTGGAACTTTTTCTGACAAACGATTTAAATGAGGTAATAAAAAAAAAAAGAGCTGCTGCTCTTTTTTTTTTTTTGTAAATACAGCACATTATTGCAAAGATGAGTCTGGGTGTGTTGATCATTTTTATTGTTGCCTTAATGCAAAATAAACTATTAGAAAATGTACAGAAAGAACAGTTGAGAATTGTTTTACTATTTAGGTTTCTCTGCCTTGGGACATAAGCGCTCATTTTCTCCTCTAGAAGAGCAAACACTGACATTTATTGCCCTCTGAGTTACCTTACATTGTTGCATTGATGTGGGCTGATTATCAGTTTTGTATCAATACATCAAGTAGAAGAGGTGTCCATCTACTGGTGCTGGAAGAAAACCTAAATATTCTCAAAGGAGTTAAAAAGCGTTAACAGCAGTTTTTCCATTATGCTCAACATGGCTCTCTGTCTACTGTAGGGCGGCATGTTTTTGGGGGTGGCACAAGAGATTGTAGAAAAGCGAAAGGAATCTGCACACATTTAAGTTGGACATTTTAGTTTCATCTCAACATTGAGAGGCATCAGTGAGTAGGAAAGCAGGTTTGCTTGATTTATGTCAGAATTTCACACCAAGGAAGGCAAGAAATGAGATGAAATTCATCCCATTTAAAACTATTCTATTTTATACATTCCATATAATTTCATTTTTCTTTTAGCCTAATCTAATGTTTTTCTTTGGTGTGCATTTTCAGTCTAGACAATTATGTATTTATTCGCATTACAATTCTTGTTTTATGGATTGGAACTGCATGGTTTACCCCCTACTTCACGTTTCAATATGGCCGCTCTGCAGTAACAAGATTAGGTGGAAACATTTTACAAGACACACATGTGAAAGTGCGTCTAGAATCAATCTTATATGTAGCGGCCCAATCTCCATTGCTGATTGGAGATATAAGATTAAACTGAACATATTTAAAGTGGTGTCTGCTTATTAAAAGTGAAGCTTAAAATGTTTCTAAGAGTTGCCACGAACAATGCCTACAGTCATCGCCACGTTTTTAACTAGAAGCTGTTACCTCGGCTCTGACGTCAATTCTGACTCCGAGTTCCCAATTCATATCTGAAAAGTGTGGCAAGCATTTTTAATCAAATAAGGTTAGAAAAAAAAATTAAAAATATCTAGCCATTTAAATCCCATTGATCTTATTTTATTTTTAAAAAAAAATCATATTTACCATTTTATTCAGACTATCAGGGCATTTTGCAGTCAACTGTGTTTTTATTGAATTGCATCAGACTTAAAAGGTAGAAAATGAAAATGCAAGCAGTAATCCTGTACACGTCGAAAACAAGATGTTGAGTTATTTGAGACCGTGAGCCCAAAGCAGCAGGAACCAACATGCAGTCAAGCATACAGCCATACACCTGCTGATGCTAAATTATAGCTCCCCTCCCTCCTTCTGTGACTGAAAGGGAAAAAAAACACACCGATTTCATTCATGTAGAAATAAAGAGGTCAATAGATGAGTTTAAAAAGAACTTTCTGACAGCTTTTGACTGCCGTGACATTCCAACCGCCTTTTACAGCTCCGTTTTTGTATCGCCGAGGTTGGTCGACCTCCGTTTTGAGCGTGTGCGGAAATGAAGAGGGGAATTAATCCCATCTTGACTCTAAAGCGAGGAAGCCTAGATAGAAGACAAGACGTATTTACAGCTAAACGAATGGATATATATGAGAAGGCTCAGATAAAGGTGCTCAGGTTATTTAGAGTGAATGTAGCATTTTCACAAAATTTAAAAAAAAAAAAAAAAAAAAAAAGGCTTTTGGCAGGTTAGGCCGAGAAGATTTACAACACAGAACTGTGAAGCTGCTCCCTCTTTTTTTTTTTTACAAAGTTGACAGGAAACAACAGGTATGAGCTGGAAAGGCAGCATGGTGTCCAACAGACCCTGCATTCTCCGGGATTTATCAGTTCTCTGTAGAAATGTGCACATCATGCTCCGCATCAGCTTCAAGAACAAGCCTGAAAAAAAAATTGCTTAAACAAGCTGCGGATATTTTTTTTTGTTAAAGTATTTGCACCACTGCTGCTAATCAGTGTGTGTGTGTGTGTGTGTGTGTGTGTGCTCACTGCAGTTTGTTTCCTCAGCTGCACACTCCTCCTACTCACCTGTTTTGCACATCTGAGTCAGCATTGTATCACCGTAAAGGCATTTGAAAAGCAGCCTGACACGGGAACATCTACCACTACAACAAGAAAAATATGCAAGTGCCATCAAAATCTACTCATAATGAGCAAAATGCAGCTAGTTTGTTTGTTTGTTTGTTTTTTAAAAGGAGATTTCCAGCAAATAGACTATAATACATTTTTGTTCTTATTACAGCAACCAAAAACATTCCAGGTTTTGGGGAGACATTCATTCATCATGAAAATAAAAATGAAAAGAAAAGCTTGCCGCTCTGCATCTGAACAGACGGCTTACTCTGTATGACAAGAATATTTACAGAAATGTTACAAAAAAGAAAACGAAAAGTAGTAGTGGGAGTTCTGCATCAAGTCCAGCTTTGGCACTCCTCTTCACGTCGGCGTCCGTTCTTCCACCTCAGTGCTGCAATCGTCCCTGGCGCTTTGTGATGACATCACGGACACACTGCGTCTCTGATTGGTCGTCTTGACTTGCCTCATGATGGCTGGAGAATCAGCATTTAAAGACTTGCCTTTTCTAGGACAGGAAGAGAGTCATATTTATAATATTGGTCAATATTTTTCTGATAACCGTTATGAAGTCTCACTCTCTTTTTGGAGATCTGTTTTTTTCTTTTATCCATTACGCTCTTATTTACATAAACAAACCTTCTCTTTGCCCTTACGTGACCATAATTATCTGCTTTTGTCTGCAGATTTGATGCTAATGGTGGTGCATGCCATCTTTTTGAAGGACCAATCAGACATAATTACACACCAGCAACTTCCTGGACGGCTGCAGAAGAGCAGCTGTGCCCTCTTAAAGAAACAGTTTACCATTTACTTTCAGCCAAGTCACAATCTGTTCCTGCCACCCATTTATTCTCTACAGTTCGTCCTGTCAGGAGTCACAGAGGGCTGGAACATCTCCCAGCATCCACAGAGGAAAAAACTTGGCAACGCAGCAGCAGCGGCATCAGCAATAACTGATTCTGAGGGCTGCAGTCTAAAGCAGAAAAGTAAAAGTTTGGTTTGAAAAGTGAATCAAACCATATCACTTTGTCTATATACCTGCAGGTATGTAGGCGATGAATTTTACTTGTCGATTAGATCTATCATGTTCAAATTTCTAGACATTTAAGGGGCAGTATTATGTGTTTTCTATGTAGTCCCATTTTATAGCACTTTCTAGTAACTATGTTACCCTCAGTTGTTAGAAAAATTCTATACATATCAAATATGACTGTAATTTAACAACTTGAAGTTGGGCTTCTGTCTCTTTAAAAACTCCTGCTGTCACGCCACGTTCAGAAAGTCATCACAACATGGCTCCTCTATTAACCCTCTAACAGTGTTTCTATCAGCGTGGCACTGAGAAGTAGCTCCTATAATGAGCTCAGCAGATGTGCAACTCCGCCAGGTGTTTGCTAATTGCTGCTGGCTAGTCTGAAGGAGCTGAGTGGGGAAGTCATGGGGGAGGGCTGCTCTGTAATGCAGAAGCTCTGAAGTCTCTGCAATACAAACTGCTACAGGACATCCTTCCTGGCCGAGCCGTCCACAATAACTCTTTGAAAAACCTTATTTGATTTAAAACAAACATTTAGTTTGCTTTTGCCATCAATAAAGTATTTCTGAATTGAATTGAATTAATAAAACCCATGTGCAACCAGTTGTATGCAAGTTAACAAAACAGACTTGGATGTAATTTAATTTCACTGTTAATCCAGTTATTCTGTGCAGGGGTTAGGATGGAACACAAATGCAAGCCACACTTTTCAGATTTTTATTTGTAAAACTGTGTATCATTTCGCTTCCAGTTACTAATTATGTAGCTTTTATTGTTTTTGTTTTTGTTCGACCACATAAGAGCCTAATAACATAAATTAAAGCTTGAGATCGTTATGTGACAAAAGCCAAAAGTGGTGTGAATACTTTTAGAAAACAATTTAAGAGAACACAGATCTATGGCTACACCTACCATCACCCAGTCACTCTTCCTGGTTGCTCCATAGTCTTAACACCAGTGTCGGTGGCCAGTCTCTGTCTCTCCGCTCCTTCTGTCTCGTCTCCAGCAGCAACAGTGACCTTGACCCACCTGGAAAGAAAATATATGAAAAAAAAACACCTTAATTTAAGCTGTGCATTATTAGATTTTATTGACATGAAGAATAAATTCAGATTGAAAAAATGATGGTTCACAATGTCTATGAAGAATTACCTGATCTGCCTGTTTTTTATGCAACCAAATGTGGATCAAAATGTTTTTCTCCAGTATGAAAGCAATGTTTTTCTTACCTTCCTTTGTCGGATGCGCCGCAGCTGTTCTGGTCCTGCCCGGTTCGGCTCAAATTGTTCACACCCTGTGCTAGTCGCTCGGCCAGCCGGCG
The DNA here is from genome assembly GCA_903066825.1 of Alfaro cultratus. Taxonomy (NCBI): domain Eukaryota; kingdom Metazoa; phylum Chordata; class Actinopteri; order Cyprinodontiformes; family Poeciliidae; genus Alfaro; species Alfaro cultratus. The sequence continues at coordinate 33,161 of CAEFZX010026542.1, read as the reverse complement.
CCCTTTGTCTTGGCCGGACAGTTTGGAGTCCTCCCCAGCTGCTACATTCCCACCAGACTCCTCCACTAGGATCAACAAGATTAAATTTTCAGAGCCTCAGACCGGTGGAATAATAATGAATCAAAAAGAGAACAGAACGTTCTCCAGCGGGACTCACCATTCAGAGCCTTGACTTCCAAGGAAACGGCCTGGTTGTCAATGGAGATCTGGCCGTTCTGGTGCTGGCCCGCGTTCTGTTCCTCGGCGAGGCTTTGCTTCTGGACAGCGTCCATCCAGTCCAGGGTCTCGCCGTTCTTCAGGGCCGAGCGGTGGTCCTTGAACCAGCGGACGATGTCGGTGCGGCCCAGTTTCGTCTGGAGCTCCAGCTGGCTGTACTCCTCGGGGGAGGGCCACTGGGTCCGACAGAACATCTGTGGGTAAAAGCACAGCATGTGCATCACTAAATAAGGGACGCATCTTTAAACGTCAACAACAAATGGATCCATGGGCGTCAGTAGCTGCGTTTTCATCTACCACATAATTGTGCAAATGGGAATTACGCAGCATGATTTTTAACAAGTTACTGCGTCAAGCAAGCTTATTCACCAGATTAATTTTATTCACGTAAAATAACATCTTTTATTCAACAATAACACGGATGTTTCAAAAAACTTTCAATAGGAAGATTTTGCGCTAGGACGAGGTGGTTGTTCAGTCACATTGAAATGCGATCAACAACCGAATGCTACCACTAGCGGAAATGACAAAGAAGACAACAGGAAGTGGTAGGAGGGTGATGACGTAGCATGTTTTTAATGACTTATCGTAATAATTTAATAGAAATATCGCAATTGTGGGGGCAGGGGAAGAGAGATTTGACATTAGCGGAACATCAACAAAGTTTTTTGCACAGTTTTAATGGAAATGTGGCTAATGTTTCATTCTTCTGACTAAAAAACAATAACATCACACGAGTCATGTGATCGTGTGAATACTGGTGGAAAATACAAAGGCGACGAAGGGAAGTGGTAGAAGGATGATGATGTGGCACAACGATTTAGCGCATTAATTTATTGTGAAATTGTGGGGAGAGGTTTTGACATTAGCAGAACATTGACAAAGTTTTGCGCACATTTGCAAGGGAAATGCAGTTAATGTTTCATTGTTTTGACTAAAAAAACAATGAAACATCACACGAGTCATGTGATCATGTTTCTACTGGCGGAAAAGATGAAGGAGGCGACAGAAAGTGCTAGGAGGATGATGGTGTAGCTACCATGTTTTTTAACGACTTATTGCGAGAACAAACGTATGTGATTTTAAATGCCTTATTTAAGGGAAACACTGCAATTACAAATTTTTGATATTAGCGGAACATCGACAAAATACTGCGTACATTTTTAATGTTTTGACTGAAAAATAAATACAATTCATTAAAGACATGCTTTCATTGCTTCTCACCTCCCTGAGAAGGGCTAGCGTGCGACTGGAGATGGGCGTTGGGCTTGAGGAGACTGGCAGGAGGGGAGGATGAGGAGAGGACGAGTTGAGTATGGGAGGAGATCTTGAAGAGGAATGGGTGGGAGGTTGAGGGGAAGACACTGCGAGCACAGGGGGGGAGGTAGAAGACGAAGAAGAGGAGGAGGAGGAAGAGGAAGAAGGAGGCGGGTGAGGAGAGGAACGAAGAGCCTTCCCGTCCTGCTCTCGGTGAGTAGCCCCATTCAGCAGCGCCCCTCCCGCCCGCTCCAGCCTCTCCTCCGTGTTCCTGCAGGCCATGGTGAGCAGAACCTTCTCCATGTTGTCTCTCAGGGCGCGGCGCTCCGAAAACCAGCAGTCCACCTCCGTCTTGGACAGCCTCGTCTCCTGAGCTAGCTGGTCTGCGGCAGAAATAAGACGATGAGAAAAAGATGGTCGTTCCCCTTTCGACAAACCGCAGGATTCAGTCACGCTTCGGAGGGACTTGGAAAACGGGGCCTCATTAAAAACATCGCCGCTATTCCCGTCATGGCTGCAGCCACGAGGGAGGAGCGCGCAGCTCCTCCGGGGTGAAAGAAAAACCGAGTCACATGCTGTGGACTTGTGTAAATTAAAGAAAACAACCTGATTTATTTTAGTGATTTAAAAGTCAAATTCATAGGCAGAAATGAAAGAGACGGCGGGAGCGATACAAGTTGCTAATTAGGCCGACCGGTATGCAAGAGAATAGAAATAGAGATGAACATGTTTGTGACTGGCTAAATGTCTTTGATTAGTCAGTAAAACTTAACACGGTTTCAACCAATTACTTGATTTCTCCTCTGACAGAGTTTCCCAGGACGATGAAATCATGTAAAACTAAGAGGTCTGTGTCCTCAAAGAGTTGGACATGGATAGACACTTTAATGCAGCACATAGCAAAACTCTGATTTATTTAGCACAAAAGTATTCACACCTTTTAAATTATTTCATATATTGTAATGTCGTAACAACAAAATCAGGATTTTTGGTTGTATGTTCTGTTTAAGATGTACCCTATATGTATAAGAGGGTATAGAAAATGGATGGATGGATTACAGTTTTTAGTTTTGCAAAGGTTTCCCAATTGGATTTAGATCTGGACTTTGACTAGGCCAGATCTAAATAAATATTGAATATAATATCATCTATACCTTTATATTTAGGGTTATTGTCCTGCTGGTAGGGATTCTCCTACTTGAGTTAAAGATCTCTGCTGCTCCGCCAGAGCATCTCTAGCCTCTTATAACACCTTCTAATTACTATTACTCTAAAAAAATGTCATCTGCTTTTCCATCTAACAATTATTCACTACTTTTGTGGGTCTTTTGTATGAAATCTTCACACATTATATTTGTGTTTGCAATGTAACTAAACGTGGAAAAGTTTAAGAAGTATGACTACCAGGAAGTGGAAGTAAGAAGATAAAAGTTTACGCGCCTGTTTGGGCTCCTTACCGAGCTCCTTTTCTGTTGGAGAGCTGCTTCTCTGGAAACTCTCCTCCAGCGCCTTGAGCTGCTCCGATGACTTCCCCTTCACTCTCTCCAGCAGGGGAAACTGACTCAGGACAGCTTTTTTAATGGGGCCGCCCAGAACGGCCGGGGCCGCCTCTGCTTTCACCAGCACAGGTGGAGAAGCCACGCCTCCAACAAGACGAACAGAAGTAAACATAAACTACATTTGCAAAAAGAACTTTTCCATCATGTAGAACAAGAAAATGCAGATAAGATATTGTTTAGAGTGAATTTTCTATGCTTACGTACTTTTGAGATTGAGAAGCCTCTGTTCACTGAACCACTTCTTTATCTCTCCCCTGGAAAGTCCCGTGGTCTCTATCAGCCTGTAGATCTGCCACAGTAAACAGTGTTAAAGTAAACAGTAACTGTGGTGTACTGCTACTGATAGGTGTGGATTTAAGAGGAAAAACACTAAACTGGGAATCCAACCATTGGAGAAACAATTATATTTGTTACTGCACAAAAAGATGTCATTCCACTCACTTCTTACCTCATCTTCCTCGGGGAAAGGACACTGTGAGTAGCTGGAGCGCAGCACTGACAGCTGCTCGGCCGTTTTGTTCGGGTCTGCTGTGAAAGTCAACATTTTGGGCGACGCCAGCTTCGACGTGGCCGTCGACGCGTGGATGGTCTGAATGATGGACGGCCGCTTACTCTCAGTTGCGATCACCGGAGTGGCCAGCGTCCGCTTGAGCGACTGTGCCACCTGCAAAGGTCAAAACGGCTTCTCTCACTGATCAAGTTGCGACAAGATACTCCTAATGGGTCCAATCAGAATCTGCTGTAAACAACATTCACATTCAAGTTTTGACGTTTAAATGTCGTTTCCACTGTTGGTCATCTACCTGGCTCGCCACTGTGAGCGCCAGTGGTGCGCATGTGACACTGGAGCCGTTGGCTACAGGAGTCAGCACCAGGCTGTTCTGACCCAGTATCTGACAGGGGAGGGACTGCAGGACAGAGGCAGCTGACGGCAGAGGTTTGGAGGCGGTGCTGTTGGTGGATGAGCTGGAGCCCAGCTGTGAAGCCACCACAGTCAGAGTCTGAGGCACTGATGAGATGGTGCCGTTGAACATTTTCTTCCTCGCTTCTTCTACCTGAGACATAAAGAATGAGATCATTTGGAACGTTTTGGATCAAACTGAGCCTGGTTAGCAGGGCCGGATTTACAAGAAAAGGGCCCCTGGGCTAACACCAGATTTGGTGCCCTATCCGCTACAAAAATAATTATTCTACTAGTGCAAATTACAAAACATTAATAGAACAGAATTATGGGGAAAATTATGGTATAACAGCAGGTATAAAGGTTCACACAAAAAGTTCCTAAAGTGTTAAAAATAATATATAAAAAATAAGCTTTATAATAATATAATAAGTAATCTTTTACATAAATTGATGCATGGTCGGTTTAATGCATCCCCTGAGAAGTAGCTCCATTTTGTTCCCAAAGAAATTACTGTAACTTCTTAACTTTCAAATACTTGAGAATTTTTTATGTTCATAAAAACCCCAAAATATTAATAGAACTAATCTGATCTGGGACTATGAGTTTTATATAATGTACAACGTAAAACATGCATTCATTAAAAAAAAATCTTGAGATGCCCCCCAAAAATTTGGGCCCTGGGCTTCGGCCCCAGTAAGCCTTTTCTATAGTCTGGCCCAGGTTGTCAGGTTTTCAAATTAGGTAAAATTCAGGTGTATTTACTGTTGCTTATCTACCAACAGCTCACAGCTGTAATAAAAACAGTAGCAACACAAACAGCAAATTAAGATCAAAAAATGATCATTGCACCTCTTCAGGCGACCAGCTGATGCCCTGCTTGAGCCGCTGAGTGGTGAACCAGACTTTGATTTGCTCCTCCGGGTGTTTGGAGGCTGCGGTGAGCCAGGAGAGCTCGGCCTGCGTCGGGTAGGGGAACTTGTTGAAGGAGGAGATGAGCGTCAGGTTGTCGTCCAGGGACGGGTTGTATTTGGTTGTGTTCAGGGGCACTGCGATCTTCGGCACCTGAAACAAAAACGAGTGAAAAGGGCAACCGGAGGATTTTTCTTTTTTTTTTTTGGTAAATTCTCACTATTACCAGTTAAAGGAATAATGACTAATGAAATACTATTACCTGATTCTGGATCGACTATGAAAATACCCCCATCACATCAAATACAGTTTTATTTGATTGGATGACTTTCTGAGTTGGATGGTGGAGTGCAAAGTTTAGACCGTTCTGAAATTTCCCTAAATAATTGGCCAACATTGTTAGGCAATATTTTCACAAAATAACTTTGCAGACAATTCCAAACCAATGCACTGCCAAGTAAAATCATCCACACACTATAAACGTTTTAATATTTGATCATGTTACAACCTCAAACTTAATAGCACTTTGCTTGGATTCAAAGTGATACACAAACTAGAGTATGAGGGGAAATGGAAGGGAAGCACAAGAATCTGAGAAGTGAAATGTGCATATGTATTCACCCCTCTTTACTCTGATACCCCAAAATTAAAAAGTCACCTATTTGGAAACTACGGTCTAATATACTAATTGGGACAATTGCAAATTCTGCAGGACAGGGCCATCTACCTAAACAGAAATGCAGGGCAAGGAGAGCAGTCTCTAGGTGTACAAAGATGGTAGAAACATTCATATCCAAAAACACTTGCAACTGTAAAGGTTGTAAAGGTTAGTCCTACAAAGTACTGACTTAAGGACATTTGCTAAATGCAGAAAAGGAAGAAAAACACGTAAAGAATATATTTTCTGTTGGGACGATAATAAAATCCCACTAAAATATATTGAGATTTGTACATTCAACGTGATAAAACAGCAGAAGTTTTCCCTTTGTCCTACCTGGGTATAATTTATAGGCTGCTGTAAAGAAGGCATGATGTGAGAAAGGCTGTCTGCTTTGAGCAGAGTCGACTCTGGGATGATAACGGTCCCGTTCACATTGAGCGCCGTTATTGGTTTCTTGGCGAGATCTGGGGTCAGTTTACCCATCTGCAATTCTGTCCGTTTGGTGTCTGTAGACAAAGTTTTTGGTTTAGCAGTTTTTACTGTGCTGGTTTTGCTAAGCGAGGAGCTACCCAGTCTGTCCCCTTTGCCAGGAAGCGAACCCAACGTGTTGTAAATGACTGCGTTGTTGCTGCAGCCCTCTATTGTCTGTTCCAGGATTGTCTGGTTGTTCATTTTGATGCGTTTGAATTTGAAGTTGCTCTCCCCGGGGTGACATCTCTCATTGTGCTCCGTTAGGGTATCAAACTTCTTAGTGTTGAAGTTGCAGACAGCACACAGGTACAGTGGGTTGAGGATGACATTTGGATGGTTGGAGTCCACGTGTTCCTTGAAAGTGTTAAGATTCTGTGTGGAAAAGGTGCAGTATTTGCACTCGTAGCCCCCCTGCTGTCTGCGCTGAGGTTTGGAGGGGTCTGGCGGCTCCTTTTGTGGTTTGTCAGGACCTGTGGGAGCGTCTGCGGCTTTGCCTGTCCCATCTGAGTCTGTTGGTGGCTCCGCTTGTATCGGATGGTCTGTATTCATAGCAACCTCCTCCTGAACATGGTTTTCTGTTACCTAGCAGAAAGAGAAGGCAAACGTCATTAGATTAGATTTTTAACTTGTATATAAACATTTAGTTTAATCTTTTGCTATATAAATGATTGTAATTAGGATCTTCTTCACATATTAAATCCCACCAGGGCCTCCAAATGTGTAGTTCATGTTACAATAAAAAAACCAAACAAAAAAAACAATGCTCCTGCCTCCATATTGTGCGATTCCTCCTCATCACCATCCACCTCCAACTGCGTCTGCTCTGGTCGGATCATGCAGGGAGTGGAAGCTTTGCGTCGACTTGACATGATGTTTTCAGGTTGTGGGTCAGGAATGTGCTTAGAGTTGCTTTTGTCTTGGCTCAGGATTCCAAGATGGAGGAGCACTGATTAAATACAGAATGACTGTCTAAAGCAGAGCCAGACAGATCAAACGCAGACCAGAACGGGACTTTCTGGGACTGTCACAAAGAGACGTCAAAGAAATGTTTTGGTATTTGTAGAGAGACCAAATACAATAATGGGAGATGCAGGACTGTCTGTAGAGCAGCGTGGGCTGGACTCGTTGACAGTGTCAGCTCCAACAATGGCAGCTCTTCTGGGTCTTCATGACAGGATGCTGCCTGGATGGGAGACAAAAAAGTCAGCAAATGAGAACTGATCATTCCCACCAGCAGAAAAATGTTTTCATGCTCAGTTCTTCAACCTCTGTGTGAATAAGATGAAAACTTCTGCGTAGCATAAGCAATGACAATTTGAAAGCAAAAGGCAAGATTAGATGTCTGAATGTTGTCTGGTGTAACAAATTACCACAGTTTTCAAGTTTCAAGCTGAATGTCGACGGGTATAAAACAGTAGCTGGCAAATGAACGGCACAGCAAAGAGGCGGTCTACAGGTGGTCTGCTTCAGAAAAGTCTTTGAACAATAGAACAAAACTGAAACAATGCTTTTTTTTTGGCGCAAACTACTGTGAAGGCAACAATCTTAAGGAGTACCTGCAGTGAACCACTGGAAGATTAAAGGAAAGGTAGTGTGCTGCTTAATGAGCATTTGTTGTTTCATGCAGGGAGACTGGTGGAAAAGAATGTGACAAAAAAAAAAACACAAAAAAACCCTGAACAAAAATAGAAACCTTTTGACAATATTGTGAGTCAAAACTCCACAACTTCAGGCAAAGCAAAGCACAAGCCAGAGATAATACTGGCTGTAAAGTCTGACGAACAACTGTCAGAAAACGTAATGTGCTAGTTGAATGAAAACTGATTAAGGCTGGGAAAGGAAAATACAAATTGAGGGTATCAACTACTTGAACATTATAAATATTATTGTTTGTAAGTGAGATGATAAAGAGGATCTTTTGTTAGGTTTTGGTCTGCAAACCTGCAGATCCACACAATAACTCTGTTGAATCAGATTCACAGTGGCGATACTGTAGCTGGGATGCAAATATATTCAGATCTGATACTGTCAGGAACAAGAGGACTGTCCAGAGTAATGCTGAATACTTATTCAGCTGATTGGACCACAAAGTGTGGATAGAATGACAAATCAGAGATAAATCAGATTCACATTCGCATCTTGAAGAAAACAGCTTTATTGTGGAAAATGACACCCTATCAAGAAGGAACATGCAGAAATATCAGAAGAAGTGTGAGCTGAGGAAAGTTTTCTTGCAGGCTAATGAGAGAGAAGCTTATCTGACTGAAAAGGCCCATTGATATTCTGGAGGCCTCTCACACAAGCTTTACTCTCATATTCACATGAGTAAAAATCAAATGAGTTCATGCAGCTGTGGTGCTCTTCTATCGGGACTTAATGAGGTTCCATAAAACATGGCACAGAAGAACGAGTCCTCATTCCAAATTAAAATCTCACTTACACAACAGCGCTTTATTGCTCCAGTAATAAAGTAAAAATAAACAGAGGAAGTCTAACGCTTCCAAGCACAGACGACTGGAGGCAGTTTCATCAGCTCTGGATTTACTTTGTAATCACCTCAGAGAGTCACAATCTCGATGCGAACGTCTCCAACATCTTCTCCATTTAGAATGGCGCTATAGCCTTTGTGGCCTAAATGCTGCCATCCCAGTCACTGTCCCAACGAGTCTCAAATCTTCCAACGTCCCACTGAAACATTGCCAGGATGCAGCTGCATTGCCGTGGTGTCGCCATGACAACAGTGGACATAAAGTACCACAAGCTGTACATACATCGTCCAACTGCATTCAGGTCTGTTAGCCGTATCTTAGAGGCAGAGGAAGAGTTAGAATAAACTAATGCACCTGTTATGAGGTTGTGAGGTTTGTGAAATCTGGATGGTAAATTTAGCAAAAAAAACAAAAAAAACTTCCATAAATGATCATGAACAAATTAAACTGTACACACAGTTTATGATGTGCTTTCAACCCAAAACGAGCACCAGCATATTTTTGAAAGGAAGTCAACTTTTCATTTCTGGAGGCAGAAATGTTGGAAGTCATGATTCATGTTTGTGTACCTACAATCTCCTTCCTGCACAACTCTACTTCCATTGATGTTCCTGCTGTGTAGCAGGTAGATTTTCTATGCAGCGACACCTACCGTTTAAGAAAAGAGGTGTGGCAATTGTAGCAACCGACAAGTCGCTCGCACCAATGCTGACATGTGGTTCTGGTGTCCATATTTTACAGACTAAAAGCCAGATTTGTAATTGGCTGATTACAGCTGGAAAGTTTGCAGCATGCTGATTCAAAAGCTTAGACCTGCTGTGGGCAATATGCTGACAGATTTATTTTTATTTATTTGTACATATTTTTTTATAAAAATTGTCAACAGAAGTGAAATGCCAGTTGTGAAATATTATGAAACGATTCTCAGCAAAGTCGCTGTACAAAACGGGGCGGTAATGAGACCTTGTGTCACAAGATATTTTTACCACATCCAGATCAGGTTATTGCCAAATAATTTAATCAGAACCTGCATGAAAACATGAAGTAGGCAAAAAGATCTTAAAAAGCAACACATCTGAAGAAACACATGAGAAAATCATTGATATCTTTCATTCTAGGAAGGGTTATGGTGCCATTTTAAACATCTTGGAACATCAGCACGGTGGTGACTCTCTGCAGAGAGTCACTACCACTGACTGACACCTGACTCAGATGAGGTCAGTGGTCATAATTCAAAAATAAGAGAAGAAAATTTTTATCCATGGTAGAGTTTCAATACCAAAACCACCGTTGACCAAAAAACACAAAGGCCGATCTAACATTTGCCCCAAAACATAGAAAGATCCCCAAGATATTTGGAAAATGCTTTGTGGACTACAGAGACAACAGCAAAACTTTCTGGAAGATTTGTGTGCTGTAACACGTGGTGTATAAACTAACAGCATTTCAGAATAAGATTTCAGAATAAGCCAAACAAGGTGGAGGTACTTCCTGCTTCATGACCTTGATAACTTGTCATAAAATCCTGAAGGAGAATGTACATCCATCAGTTCTAGGTTTCAGCGTTAATATTCAGAATGACAAAGCACAGCATCGCTGATATGCTCCAAAGAAACCGACTGAAGGACTAGGTGGGGCGGCCTAGTCAAAGTCCAAACTCAACTTTAATTAAGTTGCTGTGGGAAGGCCTTAAACAGGCTGTTCATACCGCAAACCTCTATTGTGCATAACTTAACACAATTCTGTGTTAAGTGGCGACGGCACGTAATTTCCCGTTGCCACTGGTTACAGTATATAGTACACCATATAGCTCCAGCATAGAACTGCATACCAGTGCACCATACACCATTTGCCCCTTGAAAAGTTTGATTCGTCTCTGCTGAAATCCAGTTAACATCTGATAAGGAGGAATGGAGGGATGCATCTGTCAGCTGTGACTGAAGTGCCACTTCACATGACCTCCTGAACTTCAGCTGCCACACTGCTGACACAGCATGAACCCTCCTCAAAAGTGATGATGGGAGAGACGGAGCAAGCGAAGAGAAAAGCCATTGTACTGCAGCTGAATTTTTATCTCCTGCAGTGGATCTATGCAAGCTGAGAGAAGATGAGCCATCCCCTTACGCAACACCTTTTAGTCACAGGAACTTATATGACAAGCACTTAGTGTCGTCAAGAGGATGCACGGAGGAGAACATCAGACTGCTTTATGTAATAAAGAAGTTGCTACCGTGCCACTTGAATATACAAAAGTGTTCAAAACATGTCAGATTTTGAGCAGAAGTCAGAAAGGCAGACATTATCTTACACAAAGTAAATACAAACAACTCAGCCAGTTTGAATAGTGGCACGCAAACATGTGTGCCCACCATCTCAAACAGGGAGAAAAGCCTGAGCAAACAGATGAACACTGGAGATAGACCAACACTCTTCTTCCTTTCTCAACATTTTCACTGGAGGAGGGGCGGCTCTCCTGCTGCTTCACCGAATGCCATTACAAAGAATCCATGTTGTTAATTATATCATATCTGCAGCCTTTATCTAATTTAATCATCTTTGTAATACACTAACAGACTTTCAGTCTCAAGGTAAAATAATAATAAGGGTTTTTTTGTCTGATGTCCTTGAAAAAAGATTTATTTTTTTTTGGACTCTGCAATCTGTTGCCTGAGTTTTAAACACCAAAAAAAGTCTCTGTTGTTCAAGCTAGAAAATGTTTATTAACTGTGATCTTTGTTCTAAAACTTGAGCTGCGTTCATAAGTTAGGTCAGATTGTCAGCCTCCCACCTGTTCCATTAGTGTGTCTAACCCAGTCAGCCAATGTGTGCAGAGTGAGCTCCGTGCCAGAGCCACAAACTCCCTACTGTCTGGATGCTCATTAAACTTGTATGAATACTGAGCCTGGCTGCCTCTAGCCTGGCCGTCTGTCAGTTTGTGCTGTCCTGTTGTTTGGCTGCCTGGTTGGCATCATAATAGTGGAGCCATCTACCTGAAAATGTTAAGTAATGCGAAGAAGAAGGACGGACAGTAACAAGGTTACTCTACAGACAGTAAGACAACAGGAATCAAGACAATGCCATCCAGAGCCGCTGCTCTGACGTATGAAGACGGACAGACAATCCGATACGTCAGAAACACAATAGGGCTATAGGAAGGATGAGCTATCAAACAGCACGGAGAGGCAAATGACACAGAACAGATGAGTCACAGCAGTACACTCGACTCAGTCCCTATTTCTGTGCGCCATTAAGGTAATCTCACACTGAGGATGGGCAGATGCTTCTCACTTGCCGCATACAAGATCTGGACTTTCAAAGAGGCTGTTTAGCTGAACCTCTTGTCATAAAAATACCCATCATAGCTTCTCTGTGAATAACAATATACGGCTAGACTTGTAATGAAAGATCTTTATGTTGTTCTTTATGTCTTCAGACATCTTACTTAGGGATCACTATGGTAACTGCTGCCAATGTGACTAAGATGTTCTAGGAAAAAGTTGCTAGACATTATTATCTTGTCAACTTGTACTACAAGGTCTCAAAATGTTACAAACACCCACATTTCCAGTCAAACTCAAGTCATCTGGCTGTTCTCTTAATGCGACTGTCTGGTGAAGTAAGTGTCAGCCATTATGAGCCACAGAAGGCGTTTCAAAGTTTGTGCTTTAGGCTTGTATTTGTTGAAGTAAAAAGGAAGTACTTCTCGAAAGGCTAGTTGTGTTGAAAGAGGTTACGAGTGAAGACTACTAGTTAGATCGTCAAAAACACTCAGTTGAATTAGAATCGAAGAAGTCTCCCACATGTGGAAATGATCAATCCATCTGTCCATTGAACATGGGGTAAAAGGTCCAGAAGAGAAACCCAGACATCCTCCTGACATTCTCCAATGCAATCTGGAGGATCGCAAAGGGTTTCTAGGTCAAAAGAGATATATAGAGCCTCCAGAATGTTCTAGGTCTGATGAAAGCACTTCTTAAGAGAGGTGCCCAGGAAGCATCCCGATCAAATGCCTGAACCATGTCAAACTTTTCACAATCATTTCCTGGATGGCAGCACTCCTAACCCCATCTCTAAGACTGAACACAGCCACCCAGCAGAGGAATTATTTTTTTTCTGCCACTTGTATCCAGTATCTTGTTCCTTTGGTCAAGATCTCCATCTTATAAGCAATAAGTAAACATTGGAACATAGACAGACCAGCAAATGAAGGAATGCACTTTTTGGGTCAGTTTGTTGTTCACTACGACAAACTGGAGGAAAGTCTGAACTATCGCAGATGAACCCCAATTCTCCTTATCCATCCCCTGCACCATCCCATCATCACCCCTGTACAAGACACTTCAACTCCTGGGATAGAGGCAAGGGCAGATCCACCATTTCCCAATTAAAAACCAGTTGTTTGGTAGCAGGTACTTCACAGACAAATTGTGAGCACTGCGAACTCTGACTGGGGAACCATGGCAACAATGTTTAAGTTGCCGCTTTCTTTGTACATTATCTACTGGCACAAAAATAAAGGGGCAGTCATAACTTTTTTAATCATTTCTAATTCAAACTCTAAAACACAGAAAGAAGCATTATGTGTATATTTGACAGTAGGGTCACCTAAGAATTAGACAAGCACAATAATATAAGGAAATAAAGGGATTTTTTTGTAATCCAATGAAATATTACCAATTTCATACTCATGAACACGCATACATTCCTACACCCCTTGTGAACAACCATCCAGCTGAAAATTTGGTTGGGTTGTGAAAATCTCAATGGTGAAATCAAGGTGGAGAACTAACAGTAAAGCAAGGATTAGCGGGTCAAGAAAAACAAACACAAAGGCATTCAAGTGAAGCCTCTCTGACTCCTGCGCATGAAGAACAAACCGGCAGGTCACACTAGACCACAGAGCAGAGTGAGAAAGCAGTCAAAATCCTGAAATGACTCCTCTGTTTCATTAACAAATAAAAAAAATCTAAAAAACCTTATAAGCTTTGACGTATCAGAAGCCATTTTTCTTTTTACTACAAACAGAGGGCGTGCCCTCCCTGCTCTGGTAGCTGGGCTCGATGGGGCGTGTCCCCCCCCATCTCTTGTCTTTTTTTTTTGGAGCGCTTTTCCCCTCATGATCCACAAGTGAGCCACTGCAGCGCGGAAGTACAATGAGTGTGTGTCGGCAAGACTTGTGTGGGTGAGGAGAAGCTCCGGCACAAACGCAACGCATCCCAGAAGGAGGGAGATGGAGGCTGAATTTCGGACTGTCGCAGAATTAATTTAAATCTCATCACGCGGCTCCTCTGGAGCAAAGCGAAGTGCTGCACTGTGTTTGAGTGCTCGCTATGTTCTGCATAGCAACAGAGCAGTGCTACTTTTTGTAGGCCTGCTATGAAGACTACTGTAAATGTGGCTCAGTAGCAAAAAAATTATATTTTCCTAGCAGAATCTAGTCTGCAGCCGGTTTTTACTCCATTAAAATCTGAAATGACAAAGCAGAAAATATGAAAAATAAGAAGAACATGGTGTACCAAGGGGCATGGTTTTACAGTACAGTAGTCTCACTAAGATGAGATGTCAATACACAAAATAATTTTCAGCAAGATAAGCTTGTCTAGTGTTCATATGGATTATTCTTAGATACATAACATCTAACAATTACTGCTGCATATCAAACACACGTCAATTGTTTTCTCCAGTGGCAAAGTTTTAAATACTGCCAAAAAACCCAGCTTGTTCTGACGTCAAACATCCCAATCTTTTGAAATGCTTATTAAACATGAAGAAGAATCCTGGTGTCTCTGTCCAAAAGACAGTAGATGTGGAATACATAAGGATTTTTTTAAATATTGTTCTGTTTCCCCCTTATTTAAAAAGCTGTTTAAATTTGACTCAAAACTTCAGGAAAAAAACAAAAAAACACCCTGATTACTGCTTCACCTTTACTAAACTAACCTATATTCAGTGTAGAGGAAGCATTTTCCAAAAAGCTGCTCCGAGTTGGATCCCAAACGCTTGTCTCTGCTTAATCTGGATAACAAAAAATAAAAATAATTAAAGAAAAAAACACTAAAAACAGACTACTTCTTCCTCTTTTCCCTTCGCTACCTGTCTCCTTACAGAACGCACAGCTACACTGGGACGCATATACAGGGCAGGCTATAAAAATATCCAAGTGCGGATGGCTGGGTTACTATGGCAACGCTGTAACCAACAGAGAGCGTGGTGTGCGAGTGTGTGCTTCCATCCTGGAGCAGAAACCCCGCAGAGGTCAAAAACCGTCACGACAGCTGCGATGTTTGAAATCCAGTTCAGCTAAACCTTTCAGCGCGAGAAACCCGCAGCTTGCTCTGAACACTGACAACTTCATACGAATCTGGATCGCAGGTGAAGAACATCATGTTCAACAAATCAAGGCCACAGCTATGAGGGAGACTTAGTTTTCTCTGTTTCCCTGTTTACATCAACGCCACCTGAGGTCAGGGTTTTGGTGTTTTTCTGCAGCATCTCGAAAAAGTATTCACACCCCTTTGATGTGTTTTGCATTTTGCTGTTTTACAGCCACAAACATCAGTGTTTTACAGTGGGATTAAAGGTAGAATAATTGCGAAGTGGAAGGAAATGGTTCCACTTCATAATGGTTCTGATTTTTTTTCTCATACATATCTAAAAAGTGTGGCATGCATTTGTATTCTGCCTCATTGAGTCAAAACTTTAACACAGGATGATAATATTGCACTTTAGCTCCCATTTGAAGGTGGAAGAAAATCCTCCATCCCAGTTTCAAATCTTTAGCAGTACTGCCCCGAAATTAGAGTCAAGATCAAAACTATTTACACCCTTTTTAGAATTCCTGATCATATTTTTCAATTATTTTTTATTACAACTCATCTTTTGCTGTGACTTCCAAGTCTTTGAAATTTGAGGACCTCCTTGCCATAACCCTCATCTTGAGATCCCTGCATGGGATTCAAATCAGAACTCTGGCTGGGCTTCTCAAAAACAATATTACTTCCAATCAGAAGAAATGTCGATCAATTTAAAAAAATACTTTCAACAAAAGTATGTGAAGAATATTGGGCTTAACCTCCATATTCCTGTCGACTGACCCACTTTAGCTGTCCCTGCTGAAGTAAAGTATCCCCACAGCATTATACTTCCACCACCATGTCACATTGAAGACGGTGTGTTTTAGTTCATTTTAAACCACACATATTGTTTTGCATTTCAATCTGTTATAACTTCAACTTATGTTGCTTCATGTTGGTTTAATCACAAAAATAAAATAGTTTTAACAAAGAATCCTGTATTTCTTTACAGCTAGAATTAACCTTTGCTCCCCTTACAGAAAATGACCCTGATGAACAAGGTCAGCATAAGAAAACAAGACTGTAAAGAAGACAGGAAAGACTTTGTTGCTTTGACATAGTTCTGCTACAACAAATCCAGAAATACTGGATTAAATCATCCTTGAATTTTTTTTTTCCAGAAAAAAAAAAAGGGGTCTCCAATATAAAGAGCCCCCCTTGACAAGGCTCTACAATCTTATTTCCACCTCCTGTTGTTTAGTCGAGCCACTCCTCCATTCTTCTTTTTCTCTCTCTCCCACGGCCTTGTTCAAGACCAGCCAGCCACAGCAATACTGCGTTACTCTCGCTTGACGGTCTCAAAGCAGTAATTTTTTTTTTAACTGCATAAACCATCCGAGAATTCTCCGCAGTGTCTTTTTCCAAAGAGAATCTGACTGTTCAAGTTTGTAGAAACATTATCTAGCTCATTTCTATAAAATGAGAGTTTTATAGAACTTCACTTACACGTTTCCAATAGTTTAATCCCTGACATTCAATCCTTTTTCACTGCAATACGATCCAGTGTTTTTGGATTCCAGGTAAGCCTTTGTGTTTTCCATGAACCTCAAACAGCCAGCGTCCCTGGGGGGCCGAATTTCCCACCTGTCAGTCTGTGCCTTCGCTGCAGTAGGTGGGGCATGTGAGCGAAGGTTCCTAGCAGCTTCTTATTGGCCTCAAACGGACAAAAGGGGCACCTAAGCTCTTCCAGTGGCAGACAGAGTGAAAAGCTCTACGGCTTGGACCCTCCATTTTCCCTTTTACCCCCACAAACATGAGATTCAGAGCACATAGTCTATACCACACATGTTTATGCATGAACCTCTTCGTGACATGCAGTGCCGCAAAAATTATTCACAACCCAGGAATGTTTTCACATTTTCTCATGCTACAACCACAAACTTCAACATACTTTGCTGAAACTTTATGTGATAAACTAACAAAAAGTAGTGTGTATATATATATATATATGTATAAAGTTGAAGGAATATTGATTAGTTGTAAGTTTTTTTTTCTTTTTCCATGTAGTCCACTTTCCACTTATTTGGTAACTTCTAAAGACAATTTGATGCCATGTTTTTTTTTTATTATTTAGGGTATGAGTAAAAGCATGTGAAAGGCTATTTTGTTTATCAATTAAATAAATTTGGACTTGAAAGACTTGGCCTATTGCATTGTGATACGATTGTGATAATAAAAATTGACATTAAGAACCATTTGTTACTTATTTTTTAACTAACTGAATGGCTGTGAATGCATGGCATAGCAATTATAGATCCCCCCCCCAAAAAAATAAATACTGCTCTTGAAAAACATATCTATTTGTGATACGCTTCTTTAGGATGCCAGTCACATAAAGACTGCACACAATAATTTGATCATATCTTCAAATGTATTGATATTCTTGTTCCGACAATAAGCAGTGGATTCAACATTTAATTTGAATTTATTGTGACAACAATAAATCAAGATTCTTATGACAAGAAGTTTTCCATATAAATAATAAACAGTGCGATAAATGCTTGCCCCAATTACATTCTAAAGAACATACATTGCAGTTTGTGGTTGAAACGTATCAGGATGTGGACAGTACATACCGTATGCTTCAATAAGGTAATGAAACATGGATTGCTGTGATGTTCATGAATGATCTGTTGGTTCGGTGCAGACAGAACAGCAGAACGTCCACAACACTGCAGTGAATATGGTGGAAAAAAAGGCTGCTGGGTTATGTACAGCGGGGAAGTTTAATACATGACTACACACGCATTTTGCTGTGCAAACTCCTCTGCACTTATGCTCAAATACAACCCAACTCCACAGTGAAGCTGGAAGGATTTTTAATGAATTAAGATGCTCCATGAAGAACCCGGCTCCAAACACTGAACCCAAGTGGGCGACTGTTCTCTCACAACAACAGTCTCAGTCGACTCTCGTATCTCCTTCACACTGCTCAGACATTCTGACTCCGGTCTCTTTCTTTGTCCCTCCATGGCTCACTCAGAGTCACCTTTAGCTCTGTTTAGGGTTTAGAACGCCTCGAGGAGCAGAGACGTAGATCTGCTTCTGTAGCAGAGACGACGATCCCAACCCTAGTGAGATCCGCACTGCGTTCACGGACATAAACTGTTGTGACCTTTTGTGAATTTTACCTGGAAATGTTGATGTGATGGAGGACTTCCAGGAAGTCTGGAGCCAGCATATCTAAGCCATTTACACTGAAAATTGACACCAACATGAAAAATTGTGTTTAAAGGTCAAAAGGACATTAACCCACTTTTAATGTTTCCCCGATTACCACCACGCGTGATCACTTTTACAAACAGCAGTGTAATTGTCTCCTCCTCGTTTCTCTCACTCTCAAACATCACACCTACTCCCAGTCGCAGCCTCCACCGTTTGATCCCCCACCTCCACCCACCCCCTCCGGCTCCACCTACAGGTGATGAGCTCATCTCTGCGGTTGCCTTAGTCACCTAACAACACGTCTGAGAAGCTGGCAGAGAGGAAGACCTGAACCAAAAAACGCAGGAACAAAGCCCCGTGTTAGACGCCAGTGATGTCATCACGAGGCCCGGGTGAGCACGGCAGGCCATGATGACAGCAGCCTCCGTCCTCCGAACCCGTGATGACTCACTCCGGCGTTCCACAGAGAGAAGGGGCAGCCATTATACGTCTCGGGATGAGATGTGGAAATCTAATGTGTGGTTATGAAACAATGGATGGTTCTAATCAGTATGCAAAACAAGAAAACATGTTCAACACCCCCACCCCCCCGCCCCATTAGTTAGACAGCAGATTATACAAGCCCACAATATTTCCATCAGTGACATCTAAAACAGGAGAGTGAAAAAGAGAGAGAAAAAAAAAAGCTCTGTTATAACAATCTCTGGATGCGCTCCATAGCTGTGTAGGATCAGAGTTCTGGATAAACGGTTTGATGTTGGAGACGCTCAACTTTTTACCCCAATCTACAAAAGTAGAAGCTGGCCTTTCGAACTATGTGTAAATGCTGTTTATGTCAAACAGAGTTCAAAAATGAACACACCACGCTCCAACGTAAGGATGTGCAAGAACAGATGAGAAACACAGTCACTGACATTTATCGATTCTGAAAGAGCTACAAAACCAATTCTAAGACTTTGAGTTGCCAGAAAAACATATAGATTATTATCCCTTAGTAAAAACACTCCCAATGACAGAAGGTCACAAAATAACCAAGACAGACATCTAACACACTGCCAGGGTTTCTGCAGACTTCACCAGCTCAAATTTAATTCATAATGGTCTTAAAAAGGTCATATCTTTAAGACCTGGATCATGACAGAAATGTACAAATAAAATTGCATATTTTATAAAGTAGTGCCAAGCTTTTTTGCACAGAACGCCCATAGAGTCATATCAGTTGGTAACAGAAATGAAACAGTGGCAAAGACAAACGTCGTCCGGCCAACTGGCGATAATTCACACTTACCAATGATAGATGCAAAAAAGCTATGAGGCTAGCAAGGGTTTATTAGCAGCTAGTTAGCGGGAGCCTCAACTGCCCCAAGTCACAGAACGTAATGAAGAGTTTGAGTCTGCATGTGACTGAAGTGTTTGCCTGACGGAAAAGTCTCACAAGAAAAATAAAATATACACATAGAATATATAAACAAATAGTCCTGAAATGGCAAAATTGAATACCTTTGATCAGCGTATTTAAGGCCAATTTAAATTTCTGAATGAATTTCAGACATTTTAAAGCTTCATGAATGTAGGACTTTTTAAGGATGCATGGACACCCTGATTGAGTGTGTTCACGGTTAATGCAGGATTCAACAACAAGCTCCCCAAGACTTTAAGGAAAATATTCTGTGGACTGACAAGACAGACGTAGGATTTACGGTCCAACGTAGTGTAATGCTCTGGGCCTCCTTTGCTGCTTCAGGACCTGGATGACCTGCTAAACGATGGAGTCATAAACTCTGTTCTCTATCTGAAAAATCCTAGAGGAAAATGTTTAGCCAGCTAAGTCACGCTTGGGTTTTGCAGCAGAAAACTAGTACAAAACATGCCAGCATTCCACCTTTGAATGATACAAAAATACAAAATGTTGATTTTGGAGTGGCCTAGTCAAAGTCAAGAAATAAATCTGATACAGATCTTGTGGAAGGACTTTAAACAGGCAGGTTATGCTTGAAAATCATCTAGTGTGAATATTATAAAACAATTCAGCAAAGACGAGTGATGGTCTTTTACTGAATCATGGGTTTAAAAAGTGCTTCACACATTTACTCATCTTTGATATTAAAATTTATTTAATAATTTGAAACATCTAAGTATGATAAAAAAAAAAAAGAAAACTGACAGGAAGTAAACATTTTTTCACTGCATATTTCACACAATATTCAAAACTGAGCAAACAGATGGGAACTGTTTACTGTACATAAACATGATCCTGTTTCAGGTTTTAATCTATACCTGGAAGAAAAAAAAATCCATTAGAAAACTAATAATTTTGACTCATTAATTTCTGAAGTTAAAAGAAAACAGTTTTTCATTGAAGTTACTTAAGTCACACTGATTGTTTGGATGCTACACTATTCTTTGCTGCCCTTTGACGTTGACACAAATACACACATTGCTGGTGCTCAGGAGGGATTTCCCCTCTCATTCTCAACTTCTCTGTTTAAAAATATGTCGAGTAGTGAAAGAAACAGCTCGACCGCCAGATGGGAAGTGCTCACTCTTTAAGACAACAATGCTATGAAAACGAACAAATCTGCTACAGTGTCTGTCCGTAAAATAAACAGCTCACTGCAGGGCTGCTAATGGCAGCCTTGAAGTTCAACTAATTTCCTTTACTGAACCTCCTGATAAAGCTAACAAATTTCAGAACATTAGAATAAAAAAAAATAAAAAAAAGCGAAAAATCAGGACGTTTTTTTCTCAATGAGTTTTCTGAGAAATAATAAAAAGTGACGAAGGAACATTTTCATTTCATTTTGTGCTGAACGTCTCTAAATCTGTGCATAAATAGAAAATGTAATTTTGATTAAGTAAATAAAAACCCAGACTAATCAAAGCTAACAAACTAGTCACATGTTTTCAGTATGAATGTGCCTCATTATTCAAACTAATTACATTCAGTGGTTACTAGTACAAGATGCTAAAGTGAGTTTAAAAATTGTTGAAATTGTTGTGACCTCACTTCTGCTCCTGATATATTTTGAGTGGATTGAAGACTAGAAGAAAATGCAACTTCACACATCATCCGAAAGTTTTAAAGCAATAACTCAAGACAAAGCACTGCTACAACTAGTGGTGCCGCAGGAAATCGGCAATAAACTCTGATCTTTTATCAAACATGGTCAATGTGTTGCATTATACAGTTATGTAATTTACACTTGCAATATAGGTCATTATATGATCAAAGTCCTTCAAGTTTTCTGGGCCTAGTTGTATGCATCACAACTTCAGAAAAATTAAACAGTTTGCATGTTCTGCATTTAGAATATGTTTCACAATCGTAAAATAAAAGCAGAGCAATGACAGGAATTTTTACAATACAGTTTTCAAAATAAGAAAAGAGTTTTGGAAAGCCATACATCTTAAAAAGCTGTGCTCAATCAGAAGGCACACATTCAAATCCTGTTAACCTTTTCAATGTCCTCTACTTCATAAACTTATTTTAAATCTCCCTTGAAAACAAGGCCTGATGTCTTATCGATCTCCACATAAGTTTCAGCAGGTAAACTTCCTCAAAGTTTACCTGCTGGATGTTTTGACACGCGAAACATCCAGCTGCACGGAAACCATCTGTCATCTCCTCTGCAAATCACACTGGACTGGATTGGACCTAATCTTCTAGCAGGAGACGCAAAACAGTCAAACAATAAAAACAAAGTAGTTCTGATCACTATGGGAGTTTTACAAAACACGATCCCTCTAATCTACTGCTGTCAAACACAATTCCAACTTTGATTTAACAGCTTGCCTTTGGACTGCCTGAATAAATATGCCTAAACAGAACAATCTCTGTGTTTTTCCCCTTCCTTCCGCTGCTCAAGTCTGACACGAGTTTTTGAAGCCGTTTGATCTAAACAAATGTGACAGAGCGAGTCTTGTTCATTTTCCACCATCTGACTATGGTAAACGGATAAACGCCTCTAGGAACAAATAGAGTAGATAGATTCACAGCTGGATGTTTTGACTGTGACATTCTGAAAGAGCACAACGTGTTGAGAAAGACCACATGGTTGGGTACAACTGGGAAAAAAAAAAAAATCCAGAACATTACAATAAAACAAGAGGAAGATTTATTTTTAAGCTGCTTCAAAAGGAAGCAACCTGATGTAAATAAAGCCGGCAATTTTAGGATGCAAAAGGCATTTATTCTCCCAGCATGTAATGAATACTGACTAAAACGGTCCAAACAGCACAGAAAAAAAAAATAAAGTGAAAAAAAAAAAATCATACATACAAAATACTTAGCATTGCTTTCTCATGTACAGAACTTGACAGTGAACAGATGGTTCTCTAAATTCTGCAAAACAAAAAAAACTTGGATTTTTTTGGGCAATTTCAAATGGAGCCATCTGATTTTTAATCAACCGAAGCAGGTACACGCTTTTATCGCTTTGCCACCCCCCCGAAAAAAGAAAAGAAACTTCAGCTATCATTCCACATTACATAAAATCATCTCTGATGTAGAAGATCAAGCAGAAACCAAGTGAAGAACAAACACGACCCAAATTTCTCCTCACAATTGAGGGAAAAAAAACCACACACACACACAAAAACAGAGAGTTCAAACCTAAGCGAGCGCAGCCAAGTTTATCCTCAAGGGAACAGCTGGTAACGGGCCTGACAGGAGGGTTAACTGCGCTGTGATCAAAATCACTTTACATCTTCTAGAGGGAGGGGAAGGAGGGTTGTTGATCAGAGAACATAAAAAAAAAAAAAACGCAAAATACAGAAGAACATCAGGTCATCCAAGACACGGGAGGAAAAAGACATTGGATGAACAACAGATTTCGCGTGACGCACTGGATGAGAGCTTAGAGAATCAGAACTACCGTACTATTTTTTCCCCCCTCTGTCCAAGTGCAATGAATCATCTTAACCATCACGTTTAAAAACGCTCCTTTAATTTTACTCCCACAGGCTGATTGAAGCAGCATTAAAGGCCATAGCTGACGTCCTTGAACATCTCGATTACTGTTTTGTTTTCATTTTGAAAAGGCTTTATATATTACATAATTCCAAGTGCTAGATGAAATATAGATTTCAATAACAGGATGTCACAAAATGTGTTTAGCAAAAAATTTTTTAAAGTGAACTGATAACATATTGTGTGTATTAACACCACAGGACGTTTGATGGGTTTTACAGTAAAGTCTGCTCAGTGGCTTTATATACAAAGCTGTCACATCCTCCTTATTGGAGGATGAATGATGACAAACCTGTGATCTAAAGCTGTTCCAGTTGTTATGGAAAACATTTGCAGGAGGTGATGGGCGGCAGGTGTTGTGGCTGTTTATGTCACCTCTATGACCTTACCTAAATAATCCTGATGGATGCAGCGGCGTCACCATGACTCCAAAATGTGTCAGTGGGTACATTGGGGACACCTTGTGACACTGCCAGCTTACAATGTGGGACACCGAGTTCACCACCAAAAGTTGATGCAATGACAGGAAAACACAGAATTGGGGAGTTTTCGGGCTGTTCCTGGATCACTGCAGTGAGAGGACCCACACTAGCGGCGCCGTGTGTGTCGGTGGGGAAGAGGCATCACCAGGGGTAACGTTCCGCCTACATCACAGAGCCTCCCAAACCAAAGTGGAGAAACAACCTCGGAGTCTAAAAGTTGCGGTGAAACCTCAGCACCTCCAGCAGAGAGCTGCTGCACCCACTGCTTTGCGGACTTTGCCGGGTCCTTTCCGCCGGGCCCAGGCGAGACGTGAGAGTGGGGCGCAGAGAAACACGTCCTCTCCCCCCGCTCAAATGTCCCCCCCTCTCGCCGCCGACGTAACAACATGTCGGCAGAGACGGCCATGTTTTGCTGGTTATGTCGACACGGGGGAGGAGGAAAAGTAGACACGATGTTTCTCCTCTCCGCCTGCCGACGCCACAGTCACCGCATAATCAGAATGAAACTCTCACACTGGGCTTGAAAATGTCCACCTAACTTCAGGAGGGGACACGTCGTGTCCGCAGGTGTAAACGGCGGAGCCACGCAAAGTTCACGCGGCGAGACAACTTAAAATGTTTACACGGCGGCGTGCGGACGTCACGAAGCACCGAGAGCGACACAAACAAACAACAACACGCAGCGTCAACTTGGGGGGACTTTTAGATAAACGGAGCCGCGGCGAGTCGACAGAAAACCGGAGGAAGAGTTCAGCCGTTTCTTACCTGCCCACCCCCTTCTTGACGCGACGTTCAGGTACCGCGGTACAATCCCAAAGCGACCGCCGGAGCAGCGAGCACGCCGAGTGGGTTTGAGAGAGTCTCGCGGCGGCCCAATAGCCGACGAGACAACAGGCGACAGGGAAGGGAAAAAATTGGCGATCACAAGGAGGATCTACGCCAAAAGCCACATGATCGCCGACGTCAGAGTACGTATTTGCATGTCGTACCGGAGCGCCGGTGTCCGTCCACAGCGGCTCCATAGCGATACGGCCGGGAAAAGTTTGGCCGCCGGAGGAGAAAAGTGGGACAACTCTGCATCCCGATATCAGGAGGGAACCTGAAGTGTCCACCAGGCATGTCCGCAGCGCTGAAAATGAATGAACTGCGTGTTGTTGCTGTCAAGTTGCCCCTTGATGATGTCCTCTGCTCGGAGCTCATTGAATATTACATCCAGCGACGGGGCGTTTGCTCCCACCCAAAGTCCCACCCTCCATCCGTGGCCACGCCCACCAGCCCCATCCCTCAGAAGCAGAGCTGCTGCAGTGCTTTCTCAGCTGGAGGCGGTCTCTTCCAAGATGCAGCAGGGGAAACCCGCATTCAGCTCTGCCTCTCCTTCATTCAAAGTTAAAAACACACTCCCCGCTGAATCTATAGAGGTTAGCGTGAGGTCAGATGAAAAGTCAGGGGAAGTGACTTGAGGTCACAAGCAGACACGCAACACTGACCTCCTCTGGATTCATGCAAAAACTGCTGACCTGTGCTCAGGCATAGTCTATTTGATGACACATTCAAGCAAAACCTGTGTAAGAAAAACACAGAACCAAAACAGTGAGGTGTAATATTACAGTAAAGTTTGAAACCTGTTATTTTCGTTGCAGAGTAATGACCAGAGTGTTACCTTTTCTCCACACAGGTTTGCAGTAATAGCTTGTCTGAAAGTAGTCTTTAAGAAATGTAAAAAAATAAAAATAACGTTTTCCCCTACAGGTTTTCAAGTTAAAACTGTTGAAATGTCAAATAAGGTATTCTTTATCAATGGTGGAAATTTACTCAAAACCATTATAGGTAAAAACTTAGGGCTAATAAAATGGCTATGAAACAGAGGGATGGATTGTAAAAGGAGTAAAATGACCCTGAACTATCCCAGTTCCCTTCACCACTATGTGTTGTGTCTATTTATTATGTACATTTGTATCACGGCGGCTCTCAAAAGTGTATAGAGTGCTAAGGAAAGTTCTGGAAAACCTAACTAGGAAAGCCAAATTTTCTGTCAGGTGAATCAGGTTTAATATTGCTGTTGGAGCTTGTTAACTCAAGAACACTTGCATGAAGTAACTCAAATGGTGCTTTACCAAAAGTTGGTATGTATCCAGTTTATTGCACCCTTATTGTTTTATCTAATTCTAACAGATTTGCTTATTTTCCAGTTGAATGGCACATGGATAAAGCATTTTTTTTCCCTGACCTAATTTTGTCTACGTAGACTAGACTTTATTGGGGAAATTCTTTTCCATAAACCAGCCCCCGCACTCCCATCACCACATAAACAATGACAACCAGCAGCTAGGTAGACAATAACATGCAGCATGAGACAAAACATAACGAACAAGATTCAACATAAAATAATATCCTTAGCGTGTGCTATTGTTTAGGTTGGCTTTCATCAAAACGGTCCGTGCTGCACCGAGGGCAGAAAGGTGAAGTGTTCCTGTACTGGATGAGGAGAGTCCTGTGTTATTGATAATACAGTGTCACTTAGTTCAGTCAGTTCAGCATTTTTGTGATTTTTGTCTCCAAACTTCGTCATGATTTATTGACAAAAATAACCCTAGGGTAAAATACTTGCATACATTTTTCCCTGGATGGCTAATGACTATGAAGAAACAAGTGAATGTTTGAGCGGATCCACATCAGACAGAAGCATGTTTATGCTCAAGGAAGACAAAAGTATTATTTTTAAACAACCATTGTTCTGAAGAGCAATAATCATATTCAGTATAAAAATTCTTTAATACTGATGGTTTTAAATGAAGATCAGGAAAGCCTAGGATAAATATTTACAAATGCAATAAAAGATGGAGGATGACTTTTATTTAAAGAATCATATTTTGTGTCAATAATCCAAATGAGGTTAATTATGGTTACATGCATCTATGACAGAAAAATCTTATTTCGAAGTGAAGTACCTCTGACCCAAAAAGTAATTGTGCCATATCCTTTTTGTAAATTCTACATAAATAAGGCCTAGTTTCAATTATTAGTTTCAGAAAACGTTTTCTAGCAAACATGATTTATATGTTCTTCACCCAGATTTTCAATGGAAACTAAATGCTAAAAAGAGGACTCTTTTTTAAATTATTATTATTATTATTTACTTCTTGCATTTACACGAGGTGAGACTAAACATATACTCTGATCTGTGAGTTAAATAAAAGGTCACTAGATGGTGCCAAGTGGCTGCATTGATACACACTGCACTGAACTCCACCTATGTTTTCTCAATGGATTTGGATCAACAAACATAAATATGAATGACGAGTCTAAGGTAATTTAAACTTTTTAATTAACCAATGCAGATATCTTGTTTGCAACTTTTACCACAAGCTGTCTTCTAAATACAACTGATTCCATGTCACGTAGACAATAGGAGGTGAAAAATTAAAAGACTGAATGGGGTCAACCTCTTTCCTAAAACCATGACAGACACAGCATCAAATGTTGTTTTAATTTCAAAACGTCTTGCTGCCGTAGTTTGCTCCGAGCTGAAGTGACAGTGTTCTGCATGTGGTCAGATAGAAACCTGCAGGCAGGACATTTTCCTCTCCACTTTTCTCCTGTTAAGTGACCTATTAAAGTTTGTTTGCAATTTCAAATGTCACTTGGCTGTTGACATTTTTAAAGGCGTTGGGTTTCCAGGAAACATTCAACTGGACTCTGTGGGTGAATGTAAGCATTTGTGCGCCTTTTTGTTTAATTTACACAGAAAACATGCCACCAGCTGAATTTCATTAAGCTTTTGTTTTAAAACTATAAATAATAAGGCACGTGACTTCCTCTTGTGTTTATTCAAACACACAGTTTTCAGTTCTCAGTATAAAAACTGCCTTTACGGAAAGCAATTACAGCTAAGGCCAGATTTATTCATACCATTGGCAGATGTAGATAAACAGTAACATTTTATTTTAACCGGCAAGTTTTAAAGTCTGGGAGTCCCAGTCGCTTTATGACTGATAGTCTATACAAGGACCTATATATGTATCAACCTTAAAACTACCAACGATACATTTTTATAATAGTATTAGAAACATGTGGAAATGTTGTCAACAGTTATAAGCAGTATTTATTGCCGTAATGCCAGTAAAACACTTTCCTACATATTTTCAAACTGCCAATTTTAACAGCTAAAATTGTAAATAAAAGCAGATACACGGTAAAAAAAAAAAAAAATTATAGTTTGATTTTTTTTACATATATATCTATATAACTTACGAGAAACAAACTTTTTGACTGAATGGACATCATTTAAATCTAACTCTGGCGAGTGTATATATAGTTTTGGGTTTAACACTACATTCAGATTTACTCGCTATAGTGTTGTCCTGTGATAAATGTGATAGCCATGCTGTACTTGAAAACCTGGACAATGAGTATCTGAGGATTTTAATTTTGGTTGCTTGGAAACAACAACTCAAGAGAGTTCACAAAATCACCAATATTGGTTCTGATGAATGGCTTGGGGTCAGTTAGGTCCTCTGCTAATTTGTTACCCCATTTAGTATAAATGCATTGCTCTTTTGTTCCTTTTTACTTTCTTTGAAATCTGAAAACACACCATTTCAGAAACGATAACTATTGATAATCAGTTTATTGCTCTGAAAAAAAGACTAATCAAACTGGTCAGATCTCTGTTTGACAGTATACTAGTTTTTCTTTTTTTTTTTTATAAAGATTTTAATTAAACCCATTTCTATTGACTGACAACTGCAGCCCTGAAAAAAACATTGCTGTTTATTCAAAGAAGAGTTCATGTTGGGCAGGCAGAGAATAAATCAGAAGAGCAGCCTTTTTAACTCTGAAGAAGTTGTGTGTCACAAACCTGGCCTTGCAAAAAGAAAAAAAAAAGGTCATCGTTAAAAAAAAAAAAAAAAAGCTATCAGATGTCTCGTTTGTAATTTCCCACAAGCTAAATAAGAGACAGCAAACATGTGCAAGAGCTACTCAGGTCAGATGAAACCAAAACTGAACTTACTTGCATACCTGCAAAATGCTATGTGTGCCAGAAAGCTGACACTACACAAGCCTCCTGAACACACCATCCTATAGTAAAACACAGCAGTCGCACCATGCTGTGATGCTAAACATACAGACAGAACTACTATATGTTCATGTAGATTACAGCATGTTTATTTGTTTGAATTGCCCAGTCAAAGTCCAGATCAAAATCAAATTAAGAATTTCAATTTCGACTGAAAAATTGCCTTTCCCAAACACTTTCCACCCAGAATGTGTGTGCTTGAACTATTTTGCAAGGAAAAAACAGAAAAATATTTCAGTCCTTAATAGAAGCTTCGAATGCTATAAAGACACATTTTTGGCTTATTCGTAAAATAACAAAAAAAACCCAAAACATGCTCCATTTTTAGTTTAGCATCACAATTATCTGCTTTTCTAATATGTGCAGAAACATGTTAAAAAGTCAATGGATGTGGTTGCTTTTGCAGTGCAGCGTGGCTGCTAATTTAACTTAATATTCCTATTATTAAATCTTTTTACCAGTTCACTTCCTCTTAGATGTGCTCTGTTGCACCAGCTCTTGTAGCTCTGATGAAAGCAATTGCGCATTATGAAATGTGTGTGATTGTGTCTTCTTCTTCTTCTGCATTTGGATCCCTGGTGAGCAGTCCTGGACCTGTCAGACAGCAGACAGTTGGAACACGATCAACAGACTGTTTTGGTAACATTTCATTGAGAGAGCACTGGGAGCTATCAGTCCTGTTATCGCTGTAGCCTCAGCCTGACTTCTCTTCCCACGTTCAGGTTCAGCCATGACACAGCTGTCGTTTGGGGCCATGATAGAGCAAACAGAGCGAAGTAGAAACAAGCTTCACAGGAATAAAAGAACAAGATGATGTTTTAGGTAAATAGATTATCATGTCACTATTCTTCCGTTTGTTCTCGTATAGTAGTTTTCTAAAGTGTCTAAAAGGACAGTTAAGAAAACAGCACAAAGATATTAATTGTTATATATGTTGTTGTAGAAAAACATCCTCTTAAGACATCAGTTTTCAGACAGAATTCACCTGTAGGCTCTTTTATTCCTCACTTTACATCACTGGAACTGAAGGTTTTGTAATTAGGACAGAAATCATTAAAGGGATAGGTCAAAATATTTGAAATGAGACCCAGATTATAATCCAGATTAGTCAGTCCCACAGGCTGAAGCTAACAGATAAATGCAAGAGGGGCCAGGACTAAATTGATCTACTACTGTAAATCTTTATGTTTTTGTTTGCAATATGTGATTATTTACACAGAAGAGAATAATTATTTACATGTTCCTCTCATGATGTGTTTCACAAGGCAAGATTATTGGTACCTCACCTCTTCCTACATCCATTTTCTTTGTGTAAATAATATTTTCCTTCCAGATAAATAACCCTCCACTTCAAATTGCGACTTCTGTTTTGGTCTCGGTCCATCTCGGATTAGCTTTAGCCTCTGTCTCAGGGCTCAACTACATAATTTGAAGTTACAAAAAATGAAGATTCTAACACCAATATACTGCGAAATACAAACTGCGTATTATCTTGATTATTTCTTTAAGACTGCCAGAAAATTCCACTGTAAGATTATGTTTTTCATACGTTTCTTCGAAAGTAAAGGAGAACCCTGACCCCATCAAACTCCTTTGTACAAGTATTGTACAAAAACCTGTGGGTCCCAATATACACAAGCATCCATTCAATTTGATAAATTCCTGAAATTCAGCAAGTCATGATTGTAAAAAACAAAACAAAAAACATTTCAGTGTTCCATCTTATTAGCCTCTCATCTTTCTTTGATTAAAAACATACGTAGTTCCTTTGTTTTGCAGGACAGAACCAGCATTCTTTTGAACTGAGCAAGACAACAACACAATACACAAAGCTTGGCATCGTCATGATTTCCCAAGGCTCACAAAAAGAGTGGAAGAGCGAGCGTTTTTTTTAATTTCTTTACTAGCAAATCCTTTGCTCATTTCCATTTCTGTGAAATACTTATCCTTTGCGGTTCAGGGTACTGTCACTTCACAAAAACCATGATATGAAAATATTCACCGCAGCGATATTAACCGGGAGGAGATATGAAACTGCTTCCACTCCATGTTTCAGATTGTGTGTCTTTAGTCTGTAGTGGCCCCAGACCAGCTGCACGTGTGTGTGTGTGTTTATGTGCACGTCGGTGGGTGCCACCTCCCTGCGCTACAGTAAAGGTTCTCAGAGTCTGACAGAGCTGCCACTGTAATGATCAAACAAACACATGGTTGCAATTATCCCATATGGCTTCCAGTGTCTAAGGGAGGGGGCGCGAAAAATGGAAAGCAGAGATAGGAGAGGCAAAATAAGTGAAATTATAGTAATGCATCCAAGAGAGAGAAAGAGAAAGAGGAGAACAAAGGGATGGGAAGGAGATTAAGGAGTAGAGATGAAGAGGCTGGAGTTGGAGAGAAGATAACAAAAAGCAAAAGAGCAGAAGGGAGGGGAAGGCAAGGGGAAGTTGCAATGAGAAATGGGTGGTTGCAGCCAAATTTTCATTCAGATTTACTTTTGAGAAGAGGCTAATTAAAACGTGGAGAATTTGCTGATCCAAGTCAGCTTGGTTGCGATGACCTCAGAGGGGGTCGAGAGCAAGACCGTCTAAACAGAAGAACCACGCTCTCGTGAGCTTTGTTGCACCATTCACTTCGACTTAATCTCTTCCATGGGGACATAATCTGTTCCAGGGGTCTGAATGCAGTTGTAAGACAGGGGTCAGTGACGCAAATCCATCTTCTGAATAAACCATAACTTTGCAACTTTTGGGAAAAGACCGCACATGGAAGAAGTTTGTCCTCAGGGCTTTCTGGCAGAACGTCTCTTTGTTGTTTTTTTTGGGGGTTTTTGTTGTTTTTTTCTTTCTTCATTTTTTAACAATTGTGAAGTTGTGAAATGGTCTAGATCTTTTCTAAACCCATCACCCTACACAGTTCACAAGACCATTACTGTGACTTGGCAATAATAGTTACAACAAAAAAAAAAACATTGTAAACTGCAAGTTAAAAATAAGTCAACAGTAATTGGACAATATAATCTCATTGTGTTTGATAGCAGAGCAAGACCGGTTTTCCTTGTTACTCTCTATACGGCATAATTGTTTATGCAATATCCTTTTCTAAATGTTTTACATTCTAAACGGAGTTCATGGTTTATTTTTGTTATTCAGTTTTCTTTGACTGTACGGAGCAGAGAAAGCCAGCACTGCTGCCCAGTCCCTCCAGTTGTTTGCAATTCTGAGATAAAGGAAATGTATGCCAAATCAGCAGATCCTCGCACTTTTGAAGGCTATTGCATAATTATGGGTTTATTGCAAATTTTCCGCAAGAGTAGCTAAAAACGTTGCTAACTCCCTCATGGTATATCTGACTTCTACTGCACAGCTGCCTCATCCTTCCTAGATGCCAAGTTACAGTCAGTGATCGATATGGCGACTAACAACAACAACAACAACAACAACAAAAAAACCCCACATTTACTGCAAATATAGTCACATTTATTTAGAATATTTAAAGTAGCACCACAAAATCAGCAAAAAATAAATAAATCACCATGAAATCCTGGTTTAACAGCTTGGTCTAAATGAAGGAATTTGCCTTTCTTCACTTAGACAAAAGGCAAATTTGGATGTTTCACATTATCAGTCACAAAGAACACAGAGAGTCATGTTGTGGGAACTAAAGGAGTCCTACCTGTTATTCATTTGAAGGAATAATCAAGATTATCTTCTGTTTTTGATATTTTGTTGCTCTATTGGCCTTCATTTGCATTAGTCAGACAGGAAATGTCTGACTAATAAAGTAATTCTGGTCTTCAGGGTATCCTAAATAAATTACATTGAAGGTTGCCAAAAACTTATTGCGCTTAAGATAAATGTTCCATATTGTGGCGAATGTACTGCAGCGAAATGAAAACAAACAAACAAAAAACAAAACGGGCTATGACTAGCAAGAATCTGTATTAAGATAAATTATAATGCAGCAGTTTTACTTGTCAGCGTGCCACTGATGCTTTCACTTACTTCGGTTTTAGTGTGCATACACTGGGTTTACACATGCATGATGCAATTGGGTTGTTGGTCTGTAATCAGAATATACAAGGACAACTTTATGTTCTCTGCTGCAATGTACTCGCGGTTTATGGGGGATGTTTCCCCCTTTGATTTTGTTGTGTATAGGATTTCAGAGAGAGTCCCTCGGTGATCTGGCCAGAAACCAACATACATCCTGCAGTAAAAGTTCGACAGCTATAAACAGAGCCATGCTAGTATTTAGTAAATATGGACCTCAATAGTTCTTTGAAGTTTTATTGCAAGGCTGAAGAATCAGGGTATAATCTCCCGAAGAGCAGTACATCATCACAGCATTTATCTTGGTAGTTTCTGACTGTTTCTATACACAGTTCTCATTGAGTCATTTAACCGTTTCCTGCTTTCGCAATTCTCCTTTGTTATTATCATACCTCCACATTTTTCAGTAATTCTGTGTATTTTTTTCTTTTTTTGCTATAATCTTATGCCACAATAACAGATACTTTGATTCTTTGTCACAGTTTCAGCAGAGACCAGTGATGATATTCTGCAATTAAACATCACAAAAAATACTAAAAACAACCTTTTCAATTCATTGAATAAGTCTTGATTTTTTTTTAGAAATCCTCCACTATGGCAAAA
>CAEFZX010026540.1:0-19865 GCA_903066825.1 Alfaro cultratus | reverse complement strand
ATATAAATCAGTTCATACTAACTTCAAGATCAGTTTTGTAAAAGAGTGTCCAGACATGACAAACATGTATTTTTTTTTTTTGTTTGTTTTTGTTTGTTTGTTTTGTTTTTTTTGTTCTCTCGTAGTTCCTGATGACAACCAACTCTCTTACCACTTGCTGCGAGTCCACGGGTAGATCCATAGCGGACTCCGGGGTAGCGGCTTCTGGACAGACACCTGTCTACTGTCCCGTGTATGAGAGCCGGCTGCTGGCCACGGCGAGGCACGAACTGAGCTCCGCGGCCGCGCTAGGCGTGTACGGCAGCCCCTACGCCGGCGGTCAGGGCTATGGAAATTATGTTACATACGGGACAGACGCGTCGGCTTTCTACTCGCTGGTAAACCTTTCTTCTGTTTCCCTCTTGGCATTGATTAATGGAGCCACGGGGTGCTGTGACTTAAATAAGGCTCTCTCTTCCCATCTTTAATGACCTGCACCCACAAAATGCCACTCAGATTACCCTCTTAAGACTTTCCTCCAAGTAATTAAAAACAGACATGTTAATAACTTTGCATGTCTCGCCAGTTTGTTTCTTCAGCGTTTTCTTTTAGGCAGAGAAAACAGATGAAAAAAAAAAAAAAAAGTTTAATTGTAAGTCACATGAAGAAGAAGAGCAGAAAAATCTAAGTGTGATTTTATTTAAATTGTCAAACTTATTTTTAAGTGAAGTAAAATACAGAGACAGTGTATGGATCTAAAATATAAACAAATTGATTTAGATTGGGATTTTTTATATATATTTTTTTAGTAAGGAACTAACAGCTTAAGTATTCTTGCAGGAATAAAAGACAGGCAGGTTTTCTGAGAAATAATGAACTGTTGTAAAGTAGAAAAAATATACTTTAAAGTGCTTTGCCTTTCTGTTTTGTTTGTCAGAAAATGTTCATAAAAGTTTATGTCTAAGCTGTTAAAAGAAAAACTTTTCAATTTGGACTTGAACCTTTATTATTCTTAATCGTAATGCTGAATTGTATTTGTTTCTCTAGTTCTTTCCACCTGCAATCAGTGGTCAGGGTCTTGAGCAGTTGTTTTAAAGTAGAATAACGTTCTCAATCATTTGAACCTTCTTAATGTTGAACTGAGATACTATACTTATTGAATCACACGTATGTTCGCAGGGAACTTTTGATACTAAAGATGCTGCAGCTTCTGCGCATGCGGGAATCACACAAGCAACTGCTTACTACCCTTATGATCCTACCTTGGGACAGTACCAATATGACAGGTATGTCAATTGTTTTACTATATATATTTATTTTTATTTTTTAAGTTAGCATCGTGATGAGCAATACCCTGTTTCCATAGAGTGTGGTGCAGATTTTAAAAGGAGGAAGACCCACATGTCCTGTGACATTTATGCCAAGGTGACAATTAAAGAAAGATGACAAACTCCTGATTTTAATAAAAAATAAAAGAAATTAAAAAACTGATTGCAAGTGAGACTTAGAGAAAAGCCAACTCTCAATGTGTTACCTAAGAAGTGAGGGTGAGTTCTTAAGACACTAAATTAAAACGCAGCTTCTCTTTGTTTTCTGAACAGAAATTTTACTGAACTAAAAAACCAAAACTGTTCTCTTTGCATTTCAACCTGAAGACTCCTTACAGCTTTGAAGAGTGTGCCACCTTGAAAAGGTTTCATCAAAACTAGGATGATATGCAAACTGAAGTCATTCACTAGTTCGCTTTGAGAATTACCGTTGAAGCTGAAGAAAGTGAAACATGAAAAGAACTTCATGTTACAAGCAACCATTTTTAATATTGTGTGCTGCTTAATGAGAACGGACCTCCTAATGGTACAGTGAGTTCTTAGAGTTCTGCAGAAGAATTACACTAGACTTTATCAAAAATCTCGACACACTTCTTTGAATCATTCTTATTGGAAGGGGATAAAAAAACAACAACAACAAAAAAGACATCTGCATGAATCTTTATAGATCAGCAAGCAAGAAATAATCCCATACAATCTGTGTATGGCACAGGGAGAGACAAGCAGGCCTACAGGAGTAGCACAATGTCTGCACCCGCCTTTTACCTGAGGGCTCATCATTACACTCAATAAAGCAATTTTTACAGTCTATTTTATCTGAGAGGGTACAACATGGGGTTGGGGAAGGTGAACGCTTGCCCTCTTTTCCTGATTCCCTCAGCAGTGCTTGACCTGCACTAAGCCAGACGGAGCAATAAATGCCTCATAAAAAGGTTCCCATGAGGGGCGTTTTTACAGCTCGCTGCTGACTGAAAATCAACACCATGCATTTTAAATGGAGGTTCGCATGAGGTTTGCATTTGTGGATGAGGTGAAATTAGGAAACGGTCCGTACGCTCCCCTAAGTGTGGCTTCAAGGGGAAATAGTGGCGATCGAGTGAGGCAGCCATCAGAGGGCAACGTTAATTTGAACAGTTGAGCAACACTTTAGTGCTGATGTTGTCAAGTAAGTTTTGCTGAAAATCTTTGTTTCCCTTGTCTTTACATGTTTGGCGTAGCGGTGTAAAGTTCTAGTGATTGTAGCAGACAGAGTTTTTTTTTTTTAAATTCAGTTACATTTGCAATATTGGAAAGCTATTTTATGAAAAAAATGGGCATACATTACTCTGTTTACATTTTGGCTCTATTTACCTCCATATCAAATGTGAGACAACAACGTTCATTGGGATGAGCACTGGTCTTCTAAAGTCGTAGTGCTCATTTTCTGGAAAACTGAAGCCACATCCACTCCCCTTAATCCAAGTTTAATTTGTATCCCTCTTATTCACAGATATGGTTCTATGGATGGGGGTACAAGGCGAAAGAACGCTACCCGTGAGACCACCAGCACCCTGAAGGCCTGGCTGCAAGAACACAGGAAGAACCCGTACCCGACCAAAGGGGAGAAGATCATGCTGGCCATCATCACCAAGATGACCCTGACACAGGTCTCCACCTGGTTCGCGAATGCCCGCAGGAGGCTGAAGAAGGAGAACAAGATGACGTGGCCGCCCAGAAACAAGGGCTCAGAGGAGAAGAGATATGATGAGGATGAGGAGGGGTCTCAAGAGGGGCAGATAAAAAGCGAGAATACCGATGATGGTTAGTGTCAAGACGTCTTTCCGCTTGGCAGAATGTAAAATAAAAGACGGATGATTTAGGAAAAGCATGTGAAAATGCATTTCTTTTTAAGGTCAGCAGAAGTATGCAATGAAGCTCAAATGATATAGCTTAATTATCTAAGCAGGAAGAAAAAGATCAAATTAAGCTTTTTGTCGTTTTTGCACATGAGAATGTGATTTTTGTTGTTGACTCTGCTTTGTTTTGTTAAACTACACATTCAGTGTACTAACCATTGCAATAAGATATATTCTTTCTAATGTTTGCCTCTTCACCAAGGTGATTGGAACATATACAAGGAAATTGTAAAAATATTTGTTCTTTTGCATTATTAAGCAGGATAGACTTAGCTGTTTAAAGAGGTCCCAACATAACTTCTGTTGAAGGACAAGTTTTATTTTTCTCTTTTCAACTTCCACTAGAAAGGACATTTTTGTTCATAGTGATGGTGTTTTGTTTTGCTAAAACTCACTAAAGGGGTGTTACACAGCACATTAAGTTACAGGGTTTTATCATCGTTCATATTAATAAAGTTTTAAAAATAAAAAGACTGTGACATTTTTAATGCTCATTTCCAAAAGTTACGTCATCCAAAAAACAAAAAAAAAGTTGGCTAAAACTGTTATTAGCATATAATAAGCAGTAGAGTTTTAACACACAGATTTTGCAAGCAGTTTGTAAACAGGGACACGTCTTGATACCATCTTGGTAAGGATTTTGATTTTCTTTTGTTATAGACTTTTAAAATTATTATTATTATTATTTTTTGTATTTATAGACTCAGTGATTGTGGTAGGTTCAAATAATGATTCCTGTGAAATCAAACATTCTCGGGCTGGTTGTTGTGCTCCTTTCCCGACGTGAATTTAACCCCCTTTTTTTTTTTTTTTTTAAATAACTCTTTTCCTCCCTTTCCTCGCAGACACCAGAAGTCGAGCTGATAAGGAACTCCAGCTGAGCGACCTGGACGATTTTGACACGCTCGAGTCTGAGAGCTCTGAGTGTGAGATGAAGCATCGGTACCACATGAACACGCACATGTCGACGACGAGCGACTGCTCGGCCGAGCACCTCATTAAGAACGCCTCTCTGAAGATCTCAGTTCCGGTGCCGCTCGGCGGGGAGCAGGACTTGGGTAAAACCTGCATCAAAACGAGTCCGGAGGACTTCCAGCCGGACAGCATGCAGCAGCAGCAGGCAAAGTCGTGCTACACTCAGCAGCAGCAGCAGCAGCAGCAGCAGGGTCACCAATTACTAGACGGCAAGCCTCGAATCTGGTCTTTGGCACAGACAGCAACGTCCCTTAACCAGACTGAATATCCGTCCTGCATGCTGAGGTGCCAGGCGCCTCCCTCCTCACTCGCCCAGCCCCCCGCCGCCACTTCCCCCGTAACCGTGCTGGACAACCGGCAGGACTCGCCGGTCACCACGCTAAGGAACTGGGTGGACGGGGTTTTCCACGACCCCCTGTTCAGGCACAGCACTTTGAGCCAGGCTCTGACCAACACGACCGTCTCCTGGACCACGAACACCAAAGGCAGCGTGCTGGAGGCGGAGAGGAGCGCGGCGGCCTTGCAGCAGCACCAAGACCCGCCCAAAGACAGTGCCATGAGTTTCCCAAAAACTATCAACAAACTTTTTTGCTCCTAACGTAATTAACTCACAGATAAAGACTTCTTTTGGGACTAAACAAAAAAAAAAAAAAAAAAAAAAAAAAACGACAAGGTGGATAAGCCTGTTAAGTCTCCACGATTCCTTTATGTTTATTATTTTTACCTGTATTCATAAACTGTTACAGACGTAAAACATCCGGATCAGTTTGATTCATTTAAACCAACGCACGCACAAAATGAAGTGATAATTAATAATTTTTTTAAAAAAAATGTATAAATAACAGTTTACAACTCGAAGGGGAAACAAAAAAGTAGACCTGCGATTATTATTATTATTATTTATTTTTTTCAAGATTTCTTTTACTATGAGCATGCAAATGTTATTAATTAAGCATAATTTCAGTCTCAGCAGATGAGAATCACTATTAAAAAGAAGAAGAAAAAAAGAAGTCTCACATATGCACTGCTCTCTCTGAAGAAGTGAATGAGAGCGTTTCGACTTTGTTCACTGAAAATAAAAGCAGTCGCTTTCTGAAGAAGAGCTTGTCATGTCGGGTTAATGCTGAGAGTTGCTGTCCAGGGTGCTGAAGACGCCCTTTACTGTAGAAAACGACTTCTTCCAACTGCGGGTCGCTTAAAAGTACATTTTACAAGCCGTCCAGTTTCTAATCATTCCAAGTCAGGCACCTTTCTTTTACTGTCACTTTTAAGGAAAACATCAATTTCTATTTAATGACAGCTTGTAAATAAAGCAGCTCAAAGCGCGAGACAGGGCAATGTCTGTATCTAAGATCTGCCTCATTAATTCCCTCTAAACAGCCTGTAATTGGGATGTTTGCAGTCATATTTCATGTCAAGCTATTGATTTCCTCCCTCACCTCTCTTCCCTCTCTGATAATATTATCGAAACAGTTCGGCAGGGGGGCTGTCAAAAGGGTAAGGTATTCTACTAACAGCTTCAAACGGAAGAGGAAATCATTTGATAGATGAATTTTTGTTCAGATTCTGCAAAGTCTGTATGGGGCCCCAAACACAATTTGATTTGATTTCTCCAACTACAACCACTCTCCACATTCAGGTAATAACCCCTGATTGCATTTTTTTTTCAAGTACATCTTATTCATCAAATTATAACTCATTTTGTGATTCTTTAAAAATATCAGAGTCGTGGTTTGTGTGTTTTGGTCGTTAGTGGGAGATCAGAAGAATGGTTCCCTGAGAGGCTCACCCAGGGCAGCATTTGTGCAACAACCCCCACTGTCATACTTTGAGCTGAACACTTTGACCCCACTGATTTCCATATGAACGTTTTAAACAACACGAGCATTTCCACATCAAACAACGGCGGGAAAAAATACATTTGTTAACATGATTCATGCAACAATTTTAGCGCCTGTAATGCCATCCCTGTTGGTTTTGGAGCCTTAAGCACGTTTTCCTTTGCCTTAAAGATGAGGTTCTGCCATGTCCACACTTCCATTGTTCAAGAGGAAGGACCCCATAAAGAAAAACAAACAAACAAACAAAAAGAAATAAAAAATAAGAATGAAATAAAAATGAAAACTGGATGCTGACTCCCCTTCTGAGAAGAGTAAAAGGTTTTTTTTTTCCTCTCTTTTTTTTTTTATGCGAGAGGCTCTCACGTCGCCTAAAAGTGAAAAGGGCAAAGGAACTCAAATTAGTTGTTGTAGATAAAAGGGCAAAAAGAAAAGGAGTCAAGGGTACTTGACAGTAATGGCGAAAGTGGTGCTCTCGGGGGACTCTGCCTGTCCTGTGAGAGAAAGAGGAGGAGGGCTTTAGTGATGAATTTTAATAGGAAAAGAACCAACAACTGAGATCTGCTTATGTCTTTTTTTTTTTTTTTGGGGGGGGGGATGAAATAAATATCTATACATAAGAGCCTTTATTAGGATTCTATTCTTTCTCTCTCTGTCTTCACTTAACCCTATTTGTCTTGCACATGAAGTCGCTCATGATGGAAATTAGCAAAGAATAAACCACAGACAGCCTCGCCTTCTAATAAATTCAGCATGAAGATCAGGCCTTGAAACCAAACGGCCTTTCTGACCAGAGAAACAGAAATAAGGAAAAGCAAGAGGAGGGAGAAGAAGGGACAAATCGTGTGTGCAAAAAGGCAGGGCTGGTATAACCAAATCAGTCAGCCGTGGCAAATATGAACGCACAGAGGGAGCGTGATGGTAAATTAACAGGAGCTTTCTACATAGAGGCCAAATAAAACTGCAATCAGTGGCGCGTTACTTTTCATTAAGCCGCTTTGACAGCAGCATATTCCGCCACTCCGACACAGGGAGCAGGGGGCCCAGGTTAGAAATAAACTGCTCTCGAACCGAGAGTCATAAGATAATTCCTTAAGCTCCATTAACAACTCTTAGCCGCAGGAAATGGGCTCCCCCTGAAAACATCTCCAAATCTAAAAGCTTTATCGACCTGGCAAACCTCAGCTGATGGCTTCTCTTCTTTTTTTTTTTTTTTTTGCTTTTCCTAACCCCCCATCTCTCCTCCGCCCCCCATCTGCCCCATGTTACCTCTCACTCTCTACACCCTCACCCCCTCCCTTTTTCTTTTTTTTTCCTTTTTTCAACTTAAGGGACAGAAACGTCCAACTGAGGTAATAGACTTTGACACAACACATTAAATGGGAAATGAGAAAAGGGAGAGGAAAGGGCACTCTTAAACGCCTTTTAAACGTTACCAATTAGAGGTTTTAAACTTGAATAAGATGTAGGCCTTTGGCACATGCCAGGGTGATGGGACATTTAGCTGATGGGCCAGGCCAACTTGGTAAAACCAACACCAATCTAAGCACATCAGTCCTCCTGTAACGGAAGAATCATATGATTGTAAACATGGTTTCACTTCTATAGGAAAAAAAAAGCAAAACATGGATGTTTGCCATTTTAAAAGCTTAATATCATAAAAGCAACACAACCTGTTTCTAATACTTCTTAAATAATCTTTCCAGCAAACATTTTGGTTCGTTTAATAAAGGCCCACAAACAAGAGCGACCAAAGATGCCAAACAATCACCAGTGTGGCGTTTTGCCCCAGAGGGAAAGGCAGCCTGGGTCAGGTTAATACCTCTGTGACCCTGAGCCATAAATATATTTACACATCATTACACATCAACAGACACACACTTGAACTCTCTCTGCCTCCCGCGCGCACACGCACGCAGAGAGTAGCCGCCCCGTAAAATGCGATGTCACAGTTGTACGCATGAGGCCCTAATTGAATATTTAATCTATCCGGCTAACATTAATATAGTGAGAATAGCGCTAATGTGATCAAGCCTTAAATGAAATGGTGTTGTAAAGCATGATCACACACAAAAGGCAGTGTGAAACAATCGCACACCAAGACAAGCAGACACACACACTCACAAAAAATTAATGTTCTCATGACCGCTTTTAGAATCAACGGCATGAATGCTTTTCCCTATAAAAGTGATGAGGATTCATCTTTTAGTATGTCCAGGTAAGTATTTGCAATACTTGAACTTTCTACAGTGTTGTTACATTACAACAACACTAAACTTTATTTAATTTTATTTGGATTCTCTGTAATCAACCAATGAAATGTAACATATAACTGGTAAGTCTGCGGGTAATAATACATTACTTTTACAATATTTTTACATATAAATGTCTGAAGATACTATTTATCACCCTATTACTCTGCTGTCCCTTAATAAGATTTATTGCAATCATCATAAACATAGACCACATTTATATAATTTGAAAATTAATATCAACACTGCTGTTGAAGGCATCAGAGGTTATTTAAAAATATACTATTGAACAAACAGCATCATGTTTGTTCAATAGGCAGAGTCTGGAAAGGCAGAGTTTGCAGATGTTAGCATTCTTTGTACATCTTACAAAGTGTAGTTTAACCCATCGTTTAAAAATTGAAAGAGTTTTGCACAACTTCTCACTTACCAAGACATTAGAGAATCAGCCAAGATGTCCATCGTAACTTTTAGCTTATACTTTCGCTAAGAGTATTGGCAAAAGTCTCTGCTTTTGGATGTGCTAGCTATGTTGAGAGCAACATAAAATAGAAAACTTCACCTGAAATTGCTGCAAAAGATGGTTCTACAAAATATTTACTCAAGATTGGCTCAATAGATCTGCATGCCAAACTTTTGAGATTTATTTTATAAATAATGTTCAAAGTTATGTATCCTTTGCCTTATAATCGTGCACTTTTTGTGACCGTCTGTCAAAAAATGTCATTAAAATAAAAAAAATGTTGTGGCAAAGTTATTGATCATTGAGTACCGTTTCAAAGCAGCTACAACAGACAGGACTTGATTTCATAAAAATGAAATCATATAACACCAGGATCTGGTTATTTCTGAGAAGTAAATAAAAACGCTTCGCTTAGAGAGGACGAGTGTGTTGTTTCAAGTTGTTTGTGCTTGAAATCACTCACCATTCCCACGACATTCAGCTTTGTGGTGAACAGCAGATTTAGCTGCTGTCGTCGTTCTGCTGCCACACTGAGGTGTGGACATTTTATCCCACTGCTTTAAGATCTGAAGTGCCTCCTGTTATCCTTCCTCCACTGTTTGGAGATAGGGTCTGTGTGCTTGTGTGGACTGGTGTTTGTGTGTGATCGCTCGCATTTTGTGGCCAGAGCCCTGCTGCCAAAAGAACATGTCCAGGATGCACCTTCAGCCCCTTGCGAATGGCCCTTATCAGCCCCCTGCTGCCATCACCTCCCTGCTGTCTTTCCGCAGGTCAAGAAGTGTCAGTCTGAGGTGCAGTTGCTTTTCATCATTCCCGTCATCTTAAGCTAATCAGAAAAACCCTTGATCCTTTTCCAAATGCTGAATCACAAATGTTGAGAGTAAAACAAATAAAACAACAACAAAAAAATAAAATAAAATAAAACAAAACAATGATTTGCAAATGCATTGCTTTTTCCTAATGCTAATTTCTATTGTTTGTAGTCAGACTTGGTTATCTTAATGTGCTCACCAATGGCTCAAGCTCCCTAAATAAAGTCTGGCATTGCAATCTACAGCTGTTTTTGAGCTTGTTGGAAGGGTCAAGAGGATGTAATCATGGGTCATGATGACACATTTCAACTTTGACACTTGGTTAAGCCCCTCACCAGATAACTTAGGCAGCTCAATCCCCCCAACTGTCTGTTTAAAATTAGCCTAAACTTATTTTTCTTCTTCTTCTTTTTTTTTTTAATTTTCAGCCTTGTTTAGTAAAAAAATATATTTTACAACACACAAGACTACAGCCACAGCAATGTAAATGTATGTAAATAATTGGAAGTTTACTAAAGGCTCAAGAATATTCTTGATCAAATAAAAAAAATGTTGTAAAACACGGTTATATTTGAGCTCTTGTTGAATAATAGACATCATCATACCTTGCGCTCGCTGTCCTTTTACAGGGAAATAAAGGATTCTGTTAAATAAAACCAAAGTTTGTAAAACTGAACCTTGGTGT
Source organism: Alfaro cultratus (assembly GCA_903066825.1). NCBI lineage: Eukaryota > Metazoa > Chordata > Actinopteri > Cyprinodontiformes > Poeciliidae > Alfaro > Alfaro cultratus. The sequence continues at coordinate 9,638 of CAEFZX010026540.1, read as the reverse complement.
TGTCATATAACTTCAAAAAGAATCAACAGAAGAAAATAAGTCTGGTATTTTTTTCTCCTCTCCTCAGAAACACTAAAGCCATGTAAAAGTAATTGCTAAAGGTCAAAAGAGACTGTGTTTTACCAAGACATTTGTGTTTATCATTCAGGACAGATCAATACAGTACTGTTGTTTTAAAGAACAAAAGCCAGGGAGACTTAACACTGACCTTTGTTTCCATTTTCCATTGTGTTTAGGAGGTTCAACGAATCATACAAATAAGGCCCTCAGGTTCGTTGGGGAATCAAAAAACAATTTTCAAAGTTTGAAGTGAGTGTTTAACCCTGTATATACTGGGATGTACTTATTTTTTATATAACTAAACTCATATTTGAACATAAATAAACATAATGACATCGATTAAATTTTTAGAACCTGTCTGTTTAGCTGTTTTTCAGTCAATATTAACACTATGTGTACATCTAATGAAAAGCTGAAATGTTTTAATGCTTCTGTTTACCAAAGTTCAGACTCATTTCATTTTGTCTGAACTGTAGAGGTATTTAATCTTTTTTTTTTTGTATAAAAAAGTTTAAACTGAACAATAACCTTAAGCATAAAAAAGTGTAAACATGCTTGTTAAAATAACAAATGTATTATCCATTCACTATTGGCATTTTGCTGTTGCATTTTCCTAAAACATACACCTTATCAGTTTTATTTGACAACACCCATACAGTACTTTATAGACCCTTTATATGTCCAAATATAAATCTTACATCCATCTTGCATTAATAATTGCATTAAATGCATATGTTGCTTGTTACTGGTTTCTCAGCTCTCTGTTTTGTTGTTGTTTTGTTCTCTATTTGTGCAGATGTAGAAGCAGATTCCTAATATCTATTTCTTACATCCTGTTTTGTTTTTAAATCCTTTCTGGTCCTTAAGAAATTCTGAAAAGGTTGTTTCAGTTACTACTTATGACGGACCTGGATATCAAACCGGACCTGCTGTGCATATCAGTGACAACAATATGTACGGCATTAAAAGGTGCTAATTCACTTTCAGCTTTCTTTGTTGGATTTAACCGCAAACCTTGAATTTTTAAACATTTGAGGAACATTTCCACCGTTTTGCAGCAAAGAAAATGAAAGCAGACAGACTCCAAAATAGCACCTCTAACAAGTCCCGCTGAGAGAGAGAGAAAAAGAGACACCTTTGCAGGCCCATTGCTCCTGGGCTACAACATGTTGTGTGACGACTCAGTAACTCCAACAGGTCCACTTTAGACTATTTGGAGAGTTTTGAAAGACAGCCCGGCCAACTGTGAGTGTGTGGTCTGACTCGCTGTATGATTCTCTGCCTGCCATGCGTCTCAATCAAGCCAAACGTCTGTTTCCTTGCTGCTCTGTCTTTTCTTCGCCCTCCTTTCTCTCTCTCTTTTTATTTTTTTTATCTTTTCTTCTCCCACCAAACTCTACTTCGAAGCAAGAAGTGGGACTTTACATTCTCGAATCAAATTATGATGAGTCAGCCAAGCGATGTGTTTTCCGTCTTTCTCCGAAATAACAACCTGAATCTGTACTTTCTCCTGACAATCCAGAGGGAGAAGAGCAAGACAGTGTCTTTGTTCACAAGCTTGTAACTGTGCTGGGCCGGTTGCGACCGAGTTTATAAGATCCACTGGCTGCAGGGTTAACTGGGATTTCACCGTGGTCAAGCCTCTTAGTTTGCCTTTCAGCAAAGCATTTTACAAGATTTCCCAATTTCTGCTTTTGTGACCGACTTGACAGGTGATATTTTCTAACTTTAAATTCACTTCTACTCAACAATGCAGGTAAACCTACCTAAAATAAAGTTTTCTATGTGAAGAACTGCTGACTTCGGCAAACACTGAAGTAGAACGAAACAGATTCATGCTGTATTACTATTAGTATTACTATTTTTATTATTATTACTGTTACTATTTACATATAGTTAATATAAAAATGTGCCAATCATAGACCTCTGTACTCTAATTGCATCAAATTAGGACTTAACTGTTAGATGTTCAAGTCAGCTAGTTATACGGTTTTGAAGAAATCTTAGTAAAAGATTAACAAGATGTCATTGGCGACACCAAACAGTTGAAGTCTCCTGATGTGATGAAGACATTGATGAATCCGTGAGCAGACTTTTGCCACATTTGTTTTCTAACTGAAATCACTATCTAGGCAAACTCCAAGATATATTTGTATGAATCCACCTGCATAATGTTTGGACCATGTATGGCCACAGGAGTCTGTATACCAACTAACCTGGGGTCCATAACCACCTCCCCTGTTTTTTGTGTTAATGTGCAGTTGATGAGCATCAAACCAAACCACAAATTTGTCCTATTTTATGCCTGCATAAAATAGAGCAGGTTGTCAGCAAGCTAAGAACTACAGTGTCGTCTGAAAAACTTAATCACAAAGACTCATAACTATTACAATCAATGTAAACACCTTATACATCGCTGAGGTGCTCCGGAAAATATCTGCCTAATTGGAAGAAATAAACAGTACTATTTATTGAAAAAAGGGATTCACATTCAAGCGGAATAGTTTTATTAAATTAATAAGTGGTTGAGACAAAGATGTGGTAGACAAAGATGATGACACTACAGAGGTTAGTGTCATAAACACATGAGTTTTATTAGTGTGACTGTGTGGATATTATGGACATTTTATAAAGATAGACAGTTCTAAAGTTGTAGGATTCAAATAATTTTCGTCACTGGAGACAAAGAAGTACAAAGAGTGGGGCTTTGTTTCCCAACAGTTTTATAAGATCTTGAAACTTTTAGAACCTTCAGATGAGTAATTCATGTCAAAGAAAAAAAAAAAGAGTAAAGGTGTTTTTCAGACATCAGAAGACAGTTTTCTCTCCTCCTCTCTGGTCAATGGTGCTGAGGTCCATCCCTGCATAAGCAGTGTGCAGGACTAGTACAGTGGCTGCGGCTGACTGATCTCCCGGCTCATTAAGGCACTGGCGAGCCCATTTGGCCCGGTCCTGTAATGGGAGCCTGTACTGTGTCAGAAACACTTATTTGCTCCACAGCCATCACAGGACATTAACATTCACGACGGCCTATCACACAAGAGGAGGTGAGAGGGGGTCACTGGGGTGTCTCAGAGGGCTTACTCACCACCCCTAGCCCATTTGCACGCACACACACCTACACACACATACACCAACACACACAGTAGACTTCCATTTCTTATGTAAACATAAAGACAAATAGAACATACACTAAACATTGGTCTTAGTCTGAAACTCTTAAGCCCCTGCATGTTCCCTGTATACATGGACTGATTTTGTTCATGCATCTGATAAAGAATGCCGTGATATAGTTTCAATTTCCTAACACACTTTTTTGTTGATTGCATGCACACACACTCGCAAACCCTGCGATCTCTTACACACTCAAGGAAACATGCAATCAGCCCTCTAAGTAAAGGTCACATTTGCAATGCAGGTGACTGGAGCAGAAGGCACAAGGTAATTGGCTGACGGGACGGGGAGTGCTAATACCTTGTCTCCAAAAGATTATGTGATGGATGAGAATAGCTTGGCATTGGGGTAATTAGATGTGTTTTGAGAAGACGAGACTGGGCCAAGCCCTTCTCTTATGGTGAGTGGAAGTAAATTGGTAAAATGGAAGAAAGTCACTGAAGGGGAAGCATCTTAAGAACTCGGGGTCACATAAGGCCTTACTTCAAAATTTTAGATCAGTAGAAGGCTAACACTGAAATCAAAACGAACACCAACTTAAAGATGAATTCTACTAAAACGTCAATATTATGGATTCTTGGGAAACTAGAAAGCAGATAAACAGAGGTAGCATATATCTAGTAATATTTCTTACTACAATAAAATGTGATAACTGTTAGAATTCTACAATCAGAATAAAAATATATATCTATAATTTGCATTCCAGTGAGGCTCGTTTGTCAGATTAAAAGTGCATTTTGAATTTAATTAAATTTCAATTAAGTTTATTTATATTCCACCAATTCACATTAAATTACATCTTGATTCAGTTTAAAAAAAGTAATTTAAATTCAAACAGACAGAATTTCCAAGTAATCCTAGAAGTGATGGTTACAGTGAGCTAAAGAGTTAGTTGTGCTTTCCCCAAAAGCAATAATCAACATTACACCAATAAGATATGGGCGGATGCATTAAATTTTGTTCATTATTAAAATTAGAGTAAAGTTTGAATGTGCACACACACAACAGTCTGCTGTTTGATCCAGCAGACTGCACCGGGTATGCTGGGTTTCCATGTTACTTGCAGCATTCACTCCTCCTGGATGAGCATACAACCCTTATATAGATGCACTAGTCCTTGACACAGCCTTCACAACTTGAGTCCCATCCCATTGACTTTTGCTGCTTATCTTCCCCGTTTCTCACAACCAGCTTTACTGTCTGACCACTGTCAAATAAAGACTACGAGCCAGGAAAAAATACTTTAAAAAACAAGTATGAAGTTAAAAGAAGAAAGAGAGTGTTGATTTGTTTGCAGCAATATCTTAGCTGATGCCTCCCTCCAGGAAGGAACAGAGCACCAGATGTAGCTTCTATGGAAAGGAAAAGAAATAATGAGAGAACATAAAGTTAACAGTTGAAATAGCAGCAAATGTTGCAACCTGGAGAGCAGCAGAAGAATAAAGCATCAGCGAGAGGAAAAGTGGTTATTTTGTCCTCCAGCAGCCTAAACCTATAACTTCATAACTTCGGAAATCGCTCAGGATAACCTAAACTCTTAAAATGAGTTTAGGTTCAGAGAGACAGAGGAATGGAGAACCGTCTTTCCAGGCGATAGTCCCCTCGCCAAGTCGGGCTGTAGAGACTTTGAGCAGGTTTTAAATGTACTATTCATTAAGTACAGTTAAAGATTTTAACTTCACAAGTAAATTTTTTTTTCATAGTCTTAAGTAATATTCTAATTTTACATATCATATTTTCATCGACTGCAGATAGAAAATCAACAGTACAAGAAATAAAAGCTTGTGTTTTATGAAAGTTCAGTAATATAATGTATTGTATGCGTCTATAAATGGTGCAAGCAAAAATAAAATAAAAATAAACCAATAGAAAAAATGTTGAGTAATCACTATAGGGATTAAAATGTCCCATTCATTAAGACTGTTAAGCATGATTTATTTTTTTTTCTCTCAGTGGATGATCATACAAAAAAAATTGCTTTTTTGAAAGTTGGGATTTAGTTGCAAAGTGTGAATTTATAATGAATTTTCTTTATTTCATACAAAGCTAAAATAGTGCATAGATGCTCAAATGTTTTGATAAGGAATCAAGACTTAAATTTATGTGAAATTCCTTGTTACATATACATTCCTTTTCCATAGCTTAGTTGTACTTTTATTAAGTTTCTATACCTTGTATGTAACAAATTCAATAACAAAATATTGAGAAAAAAGTGATAACAACTGAATCTGATTATTCTGTAAAAAAATTATATGAATTGCACAATCCAAGGCTTCTACAGAAAATGACTTGTATTGTCATCTAAATGTACCAAAACTAAAAAAAAATAGAAAAATGTAGGACACATTGAAGAAGCAGACATGAGAAAAGAGAGTGAAGATGGGTGCAAAGCACTCTAATTGAAGTGGGCCAGTTGCAGTGGGGTGAAACCCTTTAAGACACATGCATTATTTACATAGTGTAGGTGTGTTTGCGTGCGTGCGTGTGTGTGTGTGTGTGTGTGTGTGTGTGTGTGTGTGTGTGTGTGTGTGTGTAGATTCTGTGTGACACCCCGTCTGCATTGCACCTCCTTTGGAGAATGAATATATGCTATCATTGGGCATTCATGTGGAAACAAAGACTCTGCAGTTCTCCATATAGTGTGCTCAAAATGGAAATATTGTCACCAACGCATTACTTAACTGCCACTGTCAAGAAAGAAATCTCAAGTGTTCTTCCAATATAAATCCAGTTTGCAATAGATAAAAGGTGAACTTAGTGGATGAATCACTATTCCAACATAGCATAAAAATCAACTAAAGGTAGAGTCTAGTCAACATGGGATGTGAACAGTTTACTTCAAAGTGTATATCTAGTATTTTAGCTAACTTTGTAGAAGTGGACACATGAATGCCTTCAATAAAGATGGGAAATCCTATGTAAATATGTAGAGGCAAAAATTTGGATTGTTGAACAAATCAAAAACTGATTTTATGTTGCAACTTATATTTTACGCAGTCACCGATTCAAGTAAACTCAACTTTGGCTTTAGTCAGAAATCTTCAGTCCAATCCAATAAATCAGGATATGCATTTAAATGCCAGGAAATAAGATTTGAGACTTGAGCAGCAGTGTGAGAACAGTAGATGCTTTATTGAACAACCTTTTCCTGCAGAGTCACAAGAGCATGTCCATTGTCCATGTTCAGTTGACTAGCAAATTGAGAATATCATCTGATGTCGCTTTAAAAACATTTTCTTGCCCCAAACCACTACCATAATCCTTACTACACTGAACTAAATGTAATATTTGAGAAATAGCTGAAGTTGGATATTTTACTTTCTCTCTCACAAACAAGTTGGGAAATCCCAGATGACAGTGACAAGGTCAATTGACACACCTGGAAATTAATTTTGCGGCAATACTTCAAACACAATGCTTTTTGGCATCATGAAAAAATAAATAGAAGTCAGGAAAGACATGAATAAAAAAACATGTGGACCTTCACAGATCTGGTTCATCATTGCCTACAACTTTCCGGTGTCTGAAGTGCAATATGCAAAATTTAAAACAAAAAAGGGAATGTCCAGCTGTCATGCTTTTCAGAAAGTTGACACAATCTGTGTTTCAGTTATAAAGTGCTTTGGTGCAAACATATATTTATTATGCCCAGAACAAAAAGAAAGACACCTTCGTGAAGATACTGAATGAAGCTGGTAAGATTGTTAAAATTATTATCCTTAGTGAAATAAGCCCTGTGCTGAAGGCTACTCAACAAGGAAGAAACCATTACTCCAAAATCATGATTACAAAAGCCAGATTACAGGTAGCAGACACACAGTAGGATTTCTTGAGACAACTATTGGCACTAAAATTGAAGCGTTTGGCCATAACCTCGACTATTACATTAGGAGGAAAAATGGGGAACCTGGAGGTTTGCAAGACTCAGAACTCCATCCCAGCTGGGAAGTATGGGGAGTGGGAACATCATGTTGTGTGAGGGTTTTGCTGCAGGCTGGACTGGCCAACTTCAGAAAATGGCACAATGAGGAAAGCACGGTCTGAGGAAGAAAAAGAGGAGAAAATGAAACAGGAAATGCTCAGTCTGATCCGTCAGACAATGGGAAAAGAATGCTAGGTGTCTAACACATATTTGGTTTTAATTGTATCCCTCCACCTTAAGTCAAAACACACACTTGCTGACCTGAAATTCTTGGAGGGTTGCACGTGCATGAAGCAAAATTCAGCTGTAACGTCAAGCAACGTCACTTTTTATCCCGTACCCAAGTCAAAATGAGAGTATGGGAAATGTCACATGAGAATTTATAATGACTCTTGCCCAGCAGGTTATTGTTGTTGTGTGCAAATAAGATTAGCAGCTTGTATTTTCTCAGGTCTGTGCTTTGAAACAGTAAGCCTGGCTGTGTATATAATTAGAGAGAGATTATGGCGAGGCCACTGCCAGCGACCACAGCCAACTGACATACTGTGTGTGCATGTGTGTGTGTCGACGTGAGCTGGCTGCGGTTGTTTTGCCGTTAGCCTCTCTATAATCTCTGTGTGTGGATGCATATGAGGTTACAAGACCACAGGTGATGTTTGTCGTGCGAAAAAAAAAGAGAGGAAAAAAAAACACCCAGGTCATCAGGCGAAACTGAAAAAATATATTTTAATAAATTACAGTGTGGTAAGAAAAATGCATACACATGTCGGACAGGGCTACTACAAATCTCATTCCATGAGAGACTAATGTTAATTTGATTGTCAGTGGTTGCCCTTTGTTACTCCAGGCTTCAGACTCAATCTGAGAGTAAACATGCCACACTGTGAACTTGGCAGATGTCTGCAGCTACTATCTATCCTGCTGATGCTCCCGAGTGTTTAATTGTGGGGCCATCAATATCCTGTTTATTCAGTCTGCATAGGAATAATCACTTAAGTAAATGTGGGATGTTTTGACAGGACATTTAGGGGTTTGTAGGTCAGAAACCTTTCCACATATAACCCAGGAAGGAAGTTTTGAAAATGAATTCAAACCTTTTTTTTTTTTAAACAAACTCAAAAATATCCCAATATACACCAATAAAATACAATTTTGTTTTTTAATAAGTATACCAATGTCCACTTATGATTAAAATCCTTCTCTACAATTTCTTTTTTTTTTGTACATTTATTTATTGCAAATGGAATTATAGCTCTTAAAAATAAACAAAACGCTTCCTTTTGTAACTCATCAGCGTCCGTCCTACCATCTACACAATGCCTCTCCTTCCGTTACATTACCATCTATTTCCCGTCACTCCATGTAGCCTGAAAGTTACTAAATAATAGAAGAATTATGGGTATTTTATTCAGCCACTTTTCACGCACAGTTTCACACAAATTTGCGCTCAGAGCGTTTTTCTAACTGACTGCAGAATCACGGTGGTTTACTGCAGCCTCTACTAATAGACATCTCCCTCCTTGCAATTAGTTTTCATTGAATGCTATTGATTTTTAACCCCTTTCAATTACATACACAAAAAGTCAACCACCTAGATGTTTGTAGTCATTAGGTGCAACTCTTTTGTGTCTTCCTCGATACTAATTATGTGTGGCTGTTGGTGGCAGCATCTTCCCTTCTTGGAAGAAGGAGAGAGAGAAAAAAAAAAAAAAAACACTACATGCACCAGTGAAGATCTGGGGTCCTGTCGCATATGTGTGTGCATGGGTGTATGTGATCGAGTGTCTGAGCGCATGGCTATCCTTCCACCGTGAAGCCTATGGAGAATACACCTAATAAAATAAATATGACTTGGATAAAGGGGAAAAAAAAAAACGTGGAAAGTGTTTGTCCCATGGCACATCTTTCACTGAGTCGGTAATGTATTGCATTGTCTGTGTGGCCTGGCATTTCTCCTGCATTGTTAAAGGAATGCTCTCAGAAATGTCCTTGCTGTACTTAAGTCTAAATAAATCCTGACGTTAAACTTTTGTATCCTTTGAACAGGATTTGAAGATTTATATTAAAAGGCTTTGGGGATTGAAAGGAGAGCTAGAAAAAGGAAGGAAAAAAATAAAAGGAAGAAAACAAACTTATAGATACGAGTCTTTGAACAGATGTATACCTTCCCGTGAAGGTATACAATAGATAATCCAAAAAATAAAAAATAAAATATCTCATCATGATTAAAAATTGCGATTTTAAATCATGAAGAGAAAAAAAACTATCATAGTCACAAATAAAACACTGTTGATCTTACTGAAGGTCAGTCTCCCCAGTTCAGCCACAGGAAAGAAAATGGGCAAAAAACAAAAGTGCCAAGGTAAATAAAATACAAATGACAACAAAAAAAACCTCACTGCTAACCAAAAAAAACATTAAGACACATCTCACACACACACACACACACACACACACACACACACACCCACACACACACAGA